>JXOS01046598.1:0-22300 GCA_001015075.1 Cirrula hians
CTGTACCAGCAAAGTGCATTAGATAATTGCAGTACATGTATACATATTATTGAATAAAAGTCTTAAATTTGAGAGTATTAGTCCAAAAATGCAATTATCTAATGCACTTTGCTGGTACAGGCGGCAACTTCGTGTTTAAACCTGGGAACTGCGGTANGTACCATTATGGTGTATAAGCGAATGTAGAAGCTTAGTATTATCTGAATATACATCTTTATGTCAATGAAATCGAGTGTGTAGTAGCTATATGATATAAAATGAAAATGTCTTAACATACCTACCAAAATATACAACCGATATGATAAGCATCACCACAAGAATTGATCAAGCCATGTCCGTCCGTCAGTCCATTGCAAATTTGGCAGACATATCCTATGGACAAATTTTAGGATGAAGTTTGAAGTTGGTTCAAATCGGACCAATATTTCGCTTGCTAACACTACACCTATTTACTCAAAACTGAGGCCTGTGGACGAATGCATCACAAAATATTGGTCTGAAATATTGGCGAGGATCGATTTGTCTAGTGCTTTTTCTTCACACTTTTTCAAAAATTATTGAAGACATCGAATTTTTTGCAAAAAATTAAAAAAAAAAATTATTTTAGAAAAAATTCATGATGCACCCAATTCTATGACTGATTCGCATTAAAAAAATGAAAATTAATTATTTACAAAATAAATTTATTTTTCAATATGAAAAGGTAAAAAAGTTAAAGTAAACGTAGAAGTTAAACATGCGCAATGGTCAAAAAAATATTCGATATAAGTAATTTTATTTTAATTTTCGCAACAATTTTTAGAGTAAACGAATAAACAACTTCAAAATAGTGTATTCTTAAACGAAAATCCATTGAATTTATACCTTCACTAATTTTGTGATAATCAACAACAACAAAACAATCAACAAAAAGATATAAAAAAAATAATTATTTAAAATAAATTACTTAAATAAAAAAATCTAAAATAAAAATCTTCAAAAACAAAAATAAAAATTTAATATCTCGTAGGACTTCCTTTCCGCCGGATTACTTCTTTTACACGACTGTGCATTGATTGGATTAATTTTTTTTAATTGATTTGTCTATTTTTGACAAGTCTCCCATCAGTATATTTTTCATTTGCTATTTGTTTGTAAAATGGCGCTGCCTCAGGTTTCTTTCTAAATGGTCCCAAAGAGAACCAATGGGATTAACGTCTGGACTTTGAACAGGTGTTTAAATGACGTGATGACTATTATGTAAATTCCAAAGCTTTGTATTTACTGCGGATTACTTTGGGCCATTACTTGTACTGGTAAGTGGTAACATTAACTATTAACCACTACCATTAACTACCGTGTTGCACATTCAGCACTGTATTTCGCTGTCCACCATTGTATTGGGTTTCTTCAAACAAATTTTTTTTCAAAACTGGATTGGCTTGATTACATACGTTTTTGCAAAATTTAATCTTGATAGATTTTTTTTTTTTTTTTTTAAATGTATGGCTGTCTGTGTGCTTCTCTTCCACGGGAAGTCATTGATTTTCAAATAATTGCGAATGGTTTTGGTTGTGACTGCAATATTTAAATTTTCCTCGATTTTGGTTCTTTTCGGACTAGGCGAACAAACCACTTCTGCCTTGGGACGACCAGTTCTCAAATAGTTTTCAATGGAGTTTTCATCCTTTCATTTTTTTTAAATATAATGAAACGTGTACATGGACTATCTACTACTTCGTTGATTTTTGTTATCAGTTTATCCATAATTAAATTGCTTAGCAATGAGTTTTTTTATTTCTTATGAAACTTCTTTTTGATGATTAGAAAAGAAGTTTTTACTTCTAAATTAAGTAAAACAATTAACTTGAGCGCTACTTTTTCGATATACAATTATATGGCGAAAATAATGGTTGATTATACCGATAGTATGATACTGATAGTACGATACATTTCATATAAATTATATCATATCATGCAATATTATGATTAAAGGTTACAATGCTTAAACAAAACCGTAAAATGGCGTACTGGTGATGTCCCCGCATTTTGTCCAAACACCGTCATTGTTAATCTTGAATCAGTTGACTGGATTAAACCAAAATTTTGTTCTAGAATTCATTGTAATAGTTTCATATTAATTTCTTAATATCATTGATCAATTTTGAAACCCCCGTTTTTAACTGTATAACTCTGTTCTCTTAATTTCATCCAATTTCGCGAGTTTTCAGTCTTTGAAGCTCCTATATCAATTTTAGTAAAGTAATTAAATTTCAATAATGGGTTTGAATATTTGTGACATAATTCCCATAAGAAATTCTAAATTGTTTGGATATAGATGGAACGAAATTCAAAATATAGACTAATATCTTTCTAAGAATGTATACCAAATTATTAAACGTAATTCAATGCATTCTCCCTAAATTTGATTATGATTAACTCGGTTTCAAGTTCCAAATATACAATTCTTGTAATGGCGCAATCATATTTCTTATGAATATTTGTAAATCGCACATACATTTTATTTATAGTGTATTCATTTTATAAATACATTTACCATTTTAAACACTATATTGGATACACATCATTGCTAGTGATATTAACTCTTTGCATATCAACTGGATTCATATTTATAGTACCCCATATTCCCTAATTTTATGCCATTTGGGATCAACTTCCAGATTTAGAGTTTGTAATTTGTATAGAAACAACGAATATGTATATATACTGATACATCTGTGCTTTCAATATACTATGTAGTTATGTAATTACACGTTTCTTGGTGGACATTATCTTTAAATCATAACATCAGAGTTTAAATATATGCCATATTTGAATGGTTTTGTTTTTTCCTTTTAAACAATGAAAACAATGATAAAAAGTCTTGTTTATATCCGAATATATTAAGACGAGTTAAATGAACTGTGCTTCCAATTTTCGGTGACCTTCTAATATTCATAATGAGCAGCTTTTGCATCAATTAAAATTTGAAAATTATTTCAGTTGTGTAATGACTTCACAGATTGAAACACCTAATTTACACTCTTGCTGATAATTTGTGTTTATGATTTTAACAGTTATCGAAATTAATTTATTAAATAATAGCCGTAAATAATTAAAGATACAATTGAAAGAAAATTTTACTACGGAATTGGTTGATGTATGCAATTTAAAAGACTTCATTTGCATCGAAATTTTTATCAGCCTTTTGTCTTGCTTTGGCCAACTTTGCGGACAATTCTGATGAACGAATGGTTTTGTACTGCAATATAAACAAATTAGTAACAATTGTGTGTACATTGATTAACTGTGATTGATGAATGTGAATGGAATTACCTCACAAATATTTTTTTGCAATACAATCTGCGATATAAGACGACGACTCTCTTTCTGACCAAAGTAGCTTTCTATGACATGTGGTTTAAGAGCAAATATTTCTTCACCATTTAAGGAACTTAGTTTTTTAACAATTGTATCGGAAAATCCCTTGCCACGTAACCATTCTTCAACTTCTTTTGGCTTTGAGTTTTGGTTGATGAATATTTCTGGAGTTTTTAATATTTCTAAATCTTTGCGACGTTCTCTTTGTAAAAGAGTATATCTTAGTTCGTCATTTATCGTACTTTGCAAAAGGAATGCATCTTCATCTGTTTCACAATCATTTCTTGCACGCATTGCTAAATTAATTATTATCATTTAATGAATCAAATATAATTAACGGGTTCCATTCATTTTCGCAAACAAAAAATACTTACCAGCTATTGCGCCGGCTGCAGCCATGTTTCTCTGCATTGTACCAGTTGGAGTGGTGGAATTGCTGTCCGATGGTGGTGGCATTGGCGGTGGCACTGGTACATTTGGCATACTATAGGAACGTGGCATTAACTTCCCATTACCTTGTTGGTGCTGCTGTATTTGGTTATCACGATCATTTGTCGGTACAAAAGTTGTATAAGTATTTCTGAAGTTGTTATTATTGTTTGCTTCTCCATTTTCTGAAAGCGTTCAGTCATTCAATGTGAATTTAACATTCTTATGAAGTTCAAAGATTTTTATTAATAAAATTATGTTCTCAAAGTTTAAGTCAAGGAACTGATTACTTTGTAAATATAAATATAGAAATGTTAGGAAGAATATTGTCGACAATTTTGAAATTTTGACATTACCAACCTTTCCTTGTACTATTTTCGACACTTTGAACACATTCTGTATTGATGTTAATATAATCTTTTGTCGAATTTTTGGATTCTAAATAAATTTGTGTTTTTTTTTTTTATAAGAGTTTAATGTTAAATTCCTTTAATATCAATGCTTCACAAAAAGTATAATATATGAGATATATGTACATAATAGTTTTTGGAAGCTACATTTACCTTGTTTGTATGACATAAAGAGATTTCGATTAGCATGTAGTTTGAAAAACATTATTGATACGCGTTGATGTCATAAATAAAAAAATGTGTTTGCTTACCGTGTTCGAAAACTGACGAACTAATTGAATCTGTATCTCTTGTAGAGTATGTTCTTTGATGCTCAAAATTATAGGGAATAATAATAGTATGAGGGACATAGCCAATATTGCCTACAGCGTTACGTACTTTCCACCACTTTCGTGAGTCATCGATTACCTTAATACATAGAAATAATTAATAAATCCTTCTTTAACATCTAATTTAATATAAGTCACCTCCAAGTGTTCGCCCTTGTTCACATTAAGTTCTTTATCGTTGTTTGCTGTCTTGCTATAAACAACTTCGGCTATCTTAACATTTCTGGTTTGAAGACGGCTGAGCCATGTAACATTTGTAGTACCGCTCGGTGCGGGAGGTTGTGGTGTTTTAATAGCGGGTGGAAGATAGGGAACGTCTTCATCGACAACCCAATCTGGCGACCAATCGTCATAAAAAATTGGATGGAAGGAGCCTTTATGATCTTTAAATTGGTCCTTTGGCACTGTCCAGTTCTTTCCTAAAGAGTACCAAAAATCCATTTCTTTTGCGTTCAGGCATGAATTTAAATTTGTAACAGTTTCACGCCTTAACAAAGGATTAACGACGTTCTCGGGTAAGTTCACTCCAATGTACACGTCGTGACAAATATTAGTAATGGTTTGCAAAGAGATGAAAACATTGTGTATAGGCTCGGTTGGATCGGGAAATTTATAACTTAATTTTATGATCAAAATGAGAGCCAGTTTAATTTTTGCAAATATGTCTTGAAATTCCGTTTCCGTTGGTGGGCGTGAACGCATCAACAACAAACCTTCTCCATGTGGATTATGTGCATCTTGCCGGGACTCCAGTTCTCTAAGTGCTTCTGCCGCATACTGTAAGCGGGTAATAAATCGCTCAATGTCTTCAAAACAATGATTCAAAACTTGCATATCCCGCTCTAGTTGAATTCGTTCCATTGCATTTTTCTCAGCAGCAACACCAGCTGCTTGTGCTGCGATTCCATACTGATCTTTTACATTTTGTGCACGTCGCACTGGAGGAGGCACTTGAATAGGTGTTTTATTTCGATCGATTGTAATGATTTTACCACTACTCAGTTGTCTTAAATCTTCGACCAAATGTACTGCGGATATGTTCGTAACCTGATGAGATATTTGGAATTTAAATTATTGGGAAATATTAAAAATGCAGAAGGAACTTACCTGAAATATATGCATCTCGGTATTTCCAAGTGACACTCCAGGCACGGTAAACAATAATATATTATTGAAAGCTTCCATGGGATCTTCGCTAATAAAAGCACTTGGTTCCTTAATGAGGACGCCGGGAAAATTTTCTATTTCCTTCATTTCTCTATCAAGCATAACCAACCAAGGGCCATTGAAGCTCATGTACATTTTCTGCGGCCAAATCGCACCACTTTTGTCTAATTCGCTAAGAAGCTTCAGCTTTTCTTTTGGGATTTTTAATTCCGATTCATTTCGGACTTTAAAAGTAGCCAAATGTTCTAATGCATATGTTGGCTTAATGTCATCTTCTTTAGTTCCATTATTTAGTAAAAATGTTGGTTGATCAGATTTCGCATATTCAGTGTTCCTCTGAACCATGGTGACGCTGGAAATTAAGTATTATTT
Source organism: Cirrula hians (assembly GCA_001015075.1). Taxonomy (NCBI): domain Eukaryota; kingdom Metazoa; phylum Arthropoda; class Insecta; order Diptera; family Ephydridae; genus Cirrula; species Cirrula hians. Next base: position 6,068 of record JXOS01046598.1, read on the forward strand.
CGACTATAATACCATTTAATGAACATTAAATGTTGGCTCAATTTTTCTCCTTTTGAGCTTGGGAATTGGTAAATAATTAATTCTTAGATAACCGAAAAATAAAGCACGAAGAATTAACAGAAACCAAATTAATTAAGCAAGGCATGTGGAATAAAGTATTTTATGCGAAAGATAAAAAGAAATAGCATTTATGTATGTAGTTGAATAATAATACCTGTGTGTATATCATTTAAGATAATCATATGGGTTCAATCTGATTATAAATGATAAAATAAATTGGTTTCAAGTAAATTTACTTAAAAATTTTCGATTTATTGTAATGTTTATTGAATTCAAAATAAATCAAAAAATATGTTCGCTTCAATTATTGTATAAAATGTATTAATTATTGATTTCACTCGATCATTTAAAATTATATACACTATTTTAAACATACGTTCTTAGAGAACATTTTGGAAAAATTTTTAAAAATTAATAAAGAGCCTTTATTTATTTTTCATTTCATAATATTTTAATTCAAATATTTGTTTTTAATTGAATTTGGTGGTTTTCATTTAAAAAAGGTATTTCGTTTTTATTTTAGGTAATTCATATTTGCTTCATTTTTCTTAGGTTTATTTCATACTTTATTCTAATCAGAATCATATTCAGATAAGATAAAACTTGATTTTGATATATTGAGTTGTAATGGCTTCACATGGTATATCGTGCGGCACGGTGGAAATTCTTTTAAAATGATGTCATGTCGATTTTATTGTATTTTTAAAACAAATTTAGATATTTTTCTTAGCAGAGCACAATTGAGTTGGATTTGGGAAGACAAGTGATTTAAATTGAGTATTTGAATATTTTAATTTTTTAGATTTTACCTTTTCTTGCAATTCAACCTAAGAAACTATCGTTTGAATAGAAACGCAAATATCCTCTTTGAACGGCGTCTAAAACTCAACTGTTGTCAATACCGAATAGCAAAAATTGATTATCGCACAAAATGAAAATTTTTCTTATCAATTTATACATTAAAAAAATTATACGTTTATTATTAAAAACTCTAAATGTAAGTAAAAAATTAGTTTTAAAATGATTAGAGAAAATTAGTGTTTTTTGGAATTGTTTTCGTTTACGTAATTATATCTGTGCTTGCGGGTACGATTTCTTTATTTATTTTTTTGCGTTGTTTTATTACATTACAAAATGTTAATTTTTATAATTTTCTGTCACTAACATCAGATAAAAGAAAGGTTTTAATATGCACATTGTCCAAAATTGTAACATTTGGTAAGAATGTCGAAAGATCCATTCAAATAATTACATCAAATACGAGAACCACTTCAGGAGTCGATTTCGCCATATCTGGCTGTCTGTTTGCTCATATGACTGTTAAGATAGCAGACCTAACTAGTCTCTCAACTTTTATAGTATCGAAAGAAAACTTGGCCAGCTGTTTTCGGATCAAGGTCAAACATTAATGAGAATTACTCAAAAAACCTTGCTTCAGATATAAATATCAAACAACTGGTAAACTAATATTGATGATAAATATTTGTGTTTGATCAGATTGAAAATGTTCAATATTGGTTGGGCTAAAGGTGAAGCTAATAATCCAATCAGAATGAAGTTCTAATATTATGAAAATCTATTAGAATTTAAAATATTTGTTTCTATATATTTACAACGTTCTTAAATGGAAAACTTTCATATTTGGAGATTTGGTCAGCTTAACAGATGGTGGGATATATGTCCCTCGAACGACCAGAGAAATCGCTTAATGCAATAATTTAGCTTGAAATGCAAAATGTGAAAAATCCTATTATTGGACATCATTGGTGTACTGGAGTTAAATAATATTTTCCCTTAATAATTCCTATTTTTAATTGATTGATGTTTACTCGAATTAAATAATTCAATTACTTTTAATTGATGATTGTAGCTAATTTTGCTGAAATATGTCATTGTGGCCCACATGGGTGTATTGGATGTACCTTTCTTTCTTCCATTTTGACTAGAATCATAAATGATTTTAATTTAATATTATGAATATTTATTATATATGATTTTCGGCCAATTTATCCTAAAACTCTATTATTGGACCATAAAGGTATGAGGTATCAGACATTTTCGTCATCTCCTTACTGCACACTTTCACTTTTTCATGAAATATGTTTGCCATATTTGGTAAATCTGGCTTATGACCAGGTGGACAGGCATTGCTAGACCAATTTCTGCAGTGATGCTGATCATATCGCTATACATTTTGAAAGATCACTCATTATTTCTAGTTATCGACTGATGGCTTTAACGTTGGTTATTTTTACATAATATCACAAAATAGCGGTTTCATTTCAAATCGTCAAGTCTACGAGACAGTTACCACACAAACTGGGTAATCAGAATTAAGTTCATGAACGAAAAACTTTGTTGTTTATAATAATTTAAACTTAAATAAATAAAACGAATTTAAGTTTATATACTTATGACCGATTTTTTCTACTCATACTATTTTAATTTTGTCTTGGTAATTATTATTGTTTAAGTTTAATTCTTTTTTTTTTTATTTCACAAGGGGTTAAAAATATTTTCTTGGTAATTATGTTTGCTTTGAAATTACATAATGATTTTAAAAATATTCTATTTGGGAGTCACTGCTTCCATAAAACGATACCTTATTCAAAAAAGTTTTATATTAAAGGATTGAAAATAAATTTCAAAATAGAACCAAGTAGAACAAAATTATGGTGGTGGAATGTTCTGATCTTAGTTACAAACATATAATTTCTTGAGTCTGTTGTATTTATGAGCAATATATAATATAATATTTTTGGACAGATATCAAAGATTTTGAATTATAGTTGGTTTTATAAAGTTCAAATGATTGAAGAATTGGAAAAATAATTTACGTTTTCAAAGATTTTCGGCAGCCCTGCGTTTAATTTAAGATTTAATCTGAAATAAGATGCCATGGAAAATTCCAAAAAAATAAATAATGGAATATATTTTACTTATTTCTTATTCAAACATCGACACGAATTGGTTCCACGAATAGAGAAATAGTATTTGCTTTCATGTATATATATATTGTTTTTTAACAAAATTTGGAGAAAATAATATAATACTTCGTATGACACTTCATTTACTTATGTAAAAGAAAACATTTTGTATTTTGATAAAATTATTAAATGAAAACTTAAAATTCAAATTAATATATGTGTTGTAGAAAAATGCATTGTCAAACTTTGCATAATCATCAACAATTGTGTTACATAAAATTATTCAAAAGTATATTTAAATATTAACAATAAACACACAGTTTTATTCATTATTCACATCTTATTGGTTTAAGTAGAATAAACATTTTTTTCACACAACGATTTTTCACACAAATCTTTGGTAACAATGAAAATAAAAATATTTCAAACTGCTATTAAACATTATGAAACTCATAAATCATATCGCATGTCGAACTTTAATTTAATTTTGTTTTAGTAATTTTGCATATCTATTTATATTTTTATATGAATTGTAGGAGGATTGTTAAATAAGTGCTGGTTCGTTACAGTGTTACTTTTTAATGTTTCAACTTTGTTTTTAGTAATTATGTGAATTGTAGTTGTTCATCAAACAACAAACTTTAATCCACAGCATAATAGACTCTGCTTTAATCAGTAGAGAAGCACATGGTTGCATACACTTTGTTAACTTTCAAAACACAACGTGCTTTGAAAAGAAGAGCAGAAATGATGTCCCACAAAATCATTCAGTTATTTCTATCAATTAATAACGAATCTTACACAGCATAAGCAAAAAGTTTGAGGCTACTTATGCTTTTATATAAACTAAAGCAGGGGTGGACAACCCGACACCCGGGGGTCATATGCTGCCACCATCACCATTTTTACAACCCACGACAATTTTACGATATACAGTACTTTTTAATTAAATTCGTTGACCTACAAATACTTTTAATTGTGGTAGATATTTTTAAAAATAGTCTTTTATAACAACTATTTATAACAATTAATGTAAATTTGAATTAGTATACAAGCACGAATTTTTACAGTCGGCTAAGGCTGACAGTTAGATACACGTCGCTTCTAAAATATTTAAAAAAATTCTATTTAGCAAATTTGCTCAGAGCCCTCTTATCGAACCACATAGATGTATTGGACGTATCCCTGAGTTTCATCCAATCATGTGCGTTTTTAGTACACATATTGACCATAATTACGTTAACGCAATAATAAAATTTCGATGAACTTGATTAATTTTTCTGGCCAAAAATGCATTATACCCTCCTTTCGGACAACATAAGTGTAATGGAAGCACCTCTGACTTTCATCCAATCTTGCTCATTTTAAGTACACACATTGATCATCATTTAATAACTCAATAATCGAAGTGTGTGTCATCCAATCTTCCTCATTTTTGATACATTAATTGAATATATTTCGGTTCACTCGATTCAGAAGTTTTATAATATATAAATAATAACTGTGGGTGATTCTGCTCTAAAATCTCTTTGGGACCATATAGGAGTACTGGATGTACCTCTGATTTTTATTTAATCATGACAATTTTTGGAACGCACTTAGATGTTATGTATATCCACCTAATAACGTTGCATTGCAAAATACCAACTCTTAGGGCTCCAGTAGAGTTAATGCCCCAATTCGATTAAAGAGGTGCACTGGAGGTACCCGGGATATTTTTTGTTTCGGGTCGAAGTTCAAACTTAGATCTAACATTTTTTCATAGACTTTGTGTTCCGAATTTGGTAATTCTAGCCCAACCCGTTTTCATGAACTATAGCCCATTCACCAGGTCATAAAAATATTTTACATTACATTACAAAGTTAACTAACTAGCATTTTTTTTTTTAAAGGATTTGGTTTAAACGATTGTTGGCAACGAAAAATTAAAAATTTGCAATAAAAAGGGCAGGTCGAAAAGACAGAAGAACAGAAACAGATATTATCAATCAATCTACTCAACATATTTAAGTTAAATTAAATGTTTTATATCGATGTACTTGGTTAAAGAGAAAATTTTAATATCTTCATGATTGCAAGCTATAGAATCGAATTAGTAATATATCATTAATTTCGAGGAAATTTTATTAGAAATCTAATTTCCTAGGCCTATCTCCAAAAATGTATACAACCATAATATTAAATATGAATAACGAATTTCTTTGAAATTATTATGCGGCCCGTGGATCTATTAATGAAGTGCCCACCAGGTGTTCTGAATATTTCTAGTACTAAGAAAACTACCAATCTGAGTGGACAAACATAAAACTATGCGACTTTATTCAATAATTGGTAAATCAGTAAGCTAATGCGTTTGCTCTACTGGTTAAGTGTGCAGGGTGCAGGTTCGGTTCTAGCTGCAGACGAAAGGTTCTTGTTGATGCAAGTCAAGATTCTTCCGAAACATGTGCCAAGCCAATTACGCCATTTAAATTTTCTGCACAACAGTACTCTTCGTTAAAGATTTCTAACTCTTCAATCCATGACATCCAAATAATTAAATAATTGTTGTTTTTCAACATAATAATTATGAGGTATTGAGTAAATGATTCCACTAGAATATACTTAGGACTCACTTCTATTTACCGCACTATAATTATTTCTTCTATTATAATTAATAAAAAACAATGAGAAAGGTGTAATAGATTTTCATCTAATCAACCCAATAGATAATATATCCGTTCACGTTGGAGTTGATTAAACTTCTGGCTAAATTTTCGTAAGACTTTTTCGGACAACATAAATGTATTGAAGATTCCTCTGATTTTCAGCCAATCATATCCAATTTTGATACACACATTGATAAAATTTATGATCACTCAATAGCAAAATTTCGTCGAATCTGATTAAAATTTCCGGCTTAATGTAATTAACACCCGCTTTTAGGACCACATAGTTAAACTAGAGCTACCACTGACTTTCATAAAATGCTTTGCATTTTTGATACACACATTCATAACGTTTTTGTTCAATCATTAATTAAATTTAGTTGGATCCGGTCTATATTTCTGACAAAATTTTCGTAAACCTCTTGTTGTAAGTGAACTAGATGTTTCTCTCATTTTCATGTAATCGTGAAGGTTATTGATACACAATTCGCAATATTAGGACAAACTTAGATCAAGTGTTTTTCCATAGATTATGGGTATAAAATTAGGTACATCTAGCTCAACGCGTTCTTTCTAAATTTTCATGACGGGCGGATGGGTGGACAGAAGGACGCATATCTCTATATCGAATTCTGTAGCAATACGGATGATATTCATGCTGATATATCCGATTACTCGTTCTGAGTGTTACAATCGTATGGGCAAACGCAATGTACGCTTACCAATAAATTGGCGATGTTTATAAGCATAAATTTAATTATTATAATTATGAAATCGATTTAAACTTTGAGAGCATCGCAATATTCGCATAAAACGAAAGAAAGTTACTGATGATTTAGTTGCCAAACAAACAATCTGAATGAAGTTCTTATATTAAAAATATTTTTGTTATTTTGCTTTGGAGTATTCGAATTGACTTCTAATATATCAGATAGCGACAACAAACAAAGTGTTTTGAATTTAACCTATAGCTGCCAAGTAAAGTAGAAAATCAGAACAACATTCCTGCATGAACAACTCTTTGAAATTTAAAAATTATGTTTACGCAATAATTGAGTGGTTCTGAAAGTTATCTGAAATTTGGTACTCCCAAACATAGTTTCGATAGTTTTTTTTAAATAATTTCGATAATTGGACGTACTTGAGTTTTTGAGAAATATATATCTCAACTCTATGTTTTATGAAAATAGTTTGTATGAATTTCCTGATAAAAGAAACAAATTAGCAATTAATATTAAAAACCCAAATTTTAATTCAATCATGTTCATTTTTGAAAAAATCTAAAGCTATGTTAAAAATTGGTTAAAGTCTATCATTTGTTTAACCGTAAATATTAATTTGCGATATGGGGCGGATGCGTCGGCGTTCACTGCAGGATACGAAAGGATTCCTAATAAGAAAAAAAGCAGAGGTTAAGTCTAAAAGATTTGCAATTAAATTGAAAAATTACCTTTCTGAAAATACTTTAAATATATTCTCTGGTACTATTTCCAAATCGGAGTTTGAACATAAAAACTCGACTGCGGAAAAGTTTCTATATTCCTCTAATTCCTCTTTCAAATCTATAAATTGCTCAGACAATTGTTGCCACTGTTCCATTCTTTGAAATTGTTCAGCTGAAACATTAAATTATACAAGCTTCAAACTACCTAAAGTTTACAAGCATTTATTTTGAAAAACTCAAAAATATACACATATAAACATTTTACAAGGTGGGATTAGCTTTTTTCAACTTTTTTCTGCAATATTATTCAGAATGTTGTAATAGCCATGACGAAAATAAACCCATGGATATTAGCGTTAAGTGCTTGGCGCTATATTTTATATTTAAATTTAGTTTTGATTATTCATAAATATATGTTATTATCTTTACTGTAAATTTAAAAGCTAATATATATTTATTGGTGAATAACATGGTACTCATAATATAAAATGATAAATTATATCATTAATGATATCACTTACCTAAAATACAGTTGAATGTTGGACCAACAATAGATTTGTTCAGTCGTCGCTCGTTTATGCCTCCTACTATCAAATCAATTTCCGTAAAATTATTGTAAATATCTTTCAATTTTAAAATATTCTGCAGAATCAAGTTTTTTTCTTAATCAAGTTTTATTTTCGTGTAACAATTAGTTTTATTATTACCTCTGTAGGAATAAATGTTTCCAAGTCTGCCCATGAATTAATTTTAATAGCTGTACAAAATTCCAAGTATTCTATGTATCCCCGAATTCCATGATCACGACCTCTTTGAATATCGAAAGCTAATACATCGGAATGTGATGGACGTGTTCCATTAAATCGTCGTGGTATGTACTTAATATGGAAAAATAAAAAAACATAATTTTTTCACCTACGAAACGTTATATTAAATTTGTTACAAAATGTCAACTAACCAAAAAAAAAAAAAAATTGGGGGTATCATTTAAATATATATATGAAAGATCGGGGTCACCATAGGAATGGTTCTGGACATTTACCTTAGTCTGTTAGTTTATATTTCTTTCTGAATGTTATCCTACAAATGAACCCTCAGTTCTTAATATATGCGAATAAATATTGCCAACATCGTATGTGCTGAAGAAATTGGTTAACCAAGGCAAAAAACTTATTTGTTCTTTGAGATAGAAGATTCAAGTTAAGATTTTTGAATAAAAGCATAAAGGAAAATTAGTACAAGACCATTAAATTCTCAACACACCTTCTATACAACCTAATGCATCACAACAAACGCGATATGGAAAATTTATCAGATGTTTACGATATTTCATTTTCAAGATAGTTTGGATTTTGGATGTATTACGCGTAAAAATTCGTGAAACAAAATAATATTGTTTTATGAAGAACTTTTGTTGTGAAGATTGAATACATCCGTCTTAAAATTTCTCTATAAAATTATATAAAAATTGATAATCGAAAATTGTTAAAATTAGTTAGATTTCAAAAAGCGTTAATAAAATTTTGCAGAGCTTACATGTATTTGGGAGTTCATTGAAATTTTAAATGTATCATACATCTAAAAAACAAGTTTGCATAGAAATATTTTTACAAAATGGATCTAATTTTTCCAAAATATCCTCTTAATCTCTTATCATCAATCTAGGTTAATAACCTAAATAATCAAACATATTTGTTTCATTCTACAAAAGCTCATATATGAAAAATGACACTTAATTTTCATTCACTTACACTCTCTTCATAAATCGAATCCATTTTCATCGCTTGTTGCATTAAAATGGTATTCAACAAGTTATTCACCGCTGCTGCAGAATACATTATATTTGGTTTAAATATTTCATTATTGTAGTCGAACAAATTCAGTTTTGGATCAATACTATTTTAAATGAAATTCGAATGCTTCATTAAGCAGAAAGAAAAATAAAATCAATAATATTAATTACTTACCTAATTGTAATTCCTGCATTACCATGATTTAAACTTTGCAAATGATTTGGCATCATCGAAAAGTAAAATCTTATTGCAGCTACCGCAAATTCATTTGATACTTCAAAATCTTCTTTTTTAAACATAATATTTTCACTGTTGTATTTAATTAATGAACTTGTTTCCATATCAAGCAAATTTGGCAACCAGCTATTAAATATGATTTGACGATATATGTACGTATTAATTGCTTTCGCTGCGCCGAACAATTGTTGGTCGTTCCACTTCGGGTGCTTCTCCAGCAGTTGCCTAGCTACATTATTATGATTTCGCAAGAAAAGTGTGTAAATGACCAGGGTAAATGGACTAGTATTAACACGTGAGTCGCCGGCCATAAAACAATTATTTTTTATGTCATCGGTTTTAAATGCACAAAATTGATTACTGGTGTTGTCAGCCTTTGGCAGGAGGGAGAGAAGTGGATTTTCTGAAGAACTATACTTAAGAAGTCCATCTCTGTACAGGCGCATGTCATGAGCTGAAGTTTTCGTGAAACCATAAAGTTGTGAAAGATCCAAAATACCAGAGGCTTGGTTCAACTAAACAATTGAACGAATCAATATTATTTGATCAATAATTATTATGCATTCAAAAATAAATAATACATTTAATAAATACATGTAAATGAGCTGCATGCATGAAAAATATAGCGAAAAAAAAAAAATGAGGTTTTATAATGTCAGCACACAATGCACCATTATTTCAATATATGTAAGAGTTTAAGAATTTTAAGGATTTAAGTACAACATTTTGAACGCCAGATACTTTTGAGTTCGGAGATATTACAAAGTTTATCAAATAAAATGTATCCTTTGAAAACAGTAAAATAAATGGGAAATTTCATCAGATCAAAATGCCACCACTTTTTTTTTTAATATTTCGAATACCTCTAATAGATAAAATTGTCTGGTTTGGGAACAGTTATTGTGAAAGACTCTAAAACTTTTCTGTCAAACATATTTATACATCGTGTCATTGACGAAACAACTTCATATTTTTTTAACTTTTTTAAAAATGCCGAATTTTGTCACATAAAATTATAACTAACGGAAAGCATTATTTGTTTTCATTTGAGGGAAATTGATGCAAATTCGCATTGAAGACTTGTCGATGTATACGCTGATTATTGTGTAATGGTGTTAAAAATTAGAATATGGCAGATAACCAAAAAAATTTGAAATCGCGTGAATTGTAAATAATATTGGATTAAGATGATTTTTGACTCAGAAAAAATGGCAGAAATGACAAATGTTACACAACAAACAATTTCTAGGCGTTTAAAAATGATGAGAAAGATCCAAACACCTGGAAAACGGGTGCAACAAAATTTTAAAAAAATTTCCTTCAAAGACAAGATAAAGGAAACAACTACACGATAGGATATAGTTTCTTCTGAAAAAATTGAAAATAATAAAAAATTAGTCACATATCTCTTAAAATGCATCAAACTACTTTTCAAATGTGAATTTTGATGTTGTGATGATTTATAACCCTTGAATGTTAGTGGAGGCAGTTTTTTACCACAACTNTGTTGATTTTGATGTTGTGATGATTTATAACCCTTGAATGTTAGTGGAGGCAGTTTTTTACCACAACTAAATTTATCTTTTGTTAATATTCTGAAAACCGTTGCAGAATCTAGTACTGGAAAGCCCCATAACAGTTTTTACGTATCAAAACAAAAGTATAAAGAAATTTCATTTAATGACAAGCACTCGATTACTGATGTAGAATAAAACGTTTTGTACCAAAAAATTGTTTTGTGTTCTTTTTCATATTCACAGCATTAAACTGTATAGAAACGATCGTTTATTGTAGTCTGTTTTCTGCTTCTCTTGCTTGTTCAAGTATTTCGAATAATTATTTCAAGAAGTGGTCAAATATACACAAAAACAATAGTTTTTGGGTGATGAGAGCTTAATTCGAATTGTTTTTTATCAACAAACGTTTTTTACGTTAAACGGTTCCCAAGCCCACTTGAAGAGCATTTCACTTTGGGAACATGTACAAGGAACTTCGAATATCGAACCATCATAACCCGCATATTACATCCTTATGCAATTTGAATGCAGCTGAAACCAAAGGAAGGTTCTAAGCCATCCTTTGAATCTTGTAGCATTTATTTCTAAAAGAGAATTTAAATTTTATAATCTAATAATAATAAATAAAAATGCGTATGTAAAATTAAACGTTCGTGTTCTTGTGTAAGGTGGAGGCATAATTATATATATTCTGCAACTTACCGTTTATTTCATTTATCTCACTAAATTAACACAAATATTATTGAATCACTCTACAATTTCAAATATGAGAAATCTGACACATAAAGTAATTTTCAGCAAATGTGTACATTTTCGATAATGCAAAACTATAAAAACCTAGCGGCTGCGGGGAATTTCGTCTACCCCAAGTTTAACGCTCCAGAGTGATTAGCATTTTAAGATAGTTCAAATTGCACAATGATTTTTTTAATGGAATCGAAATCATAATACGCCGATGTTATAAATAATAACAAAGACGTTAAAATTTACAACAATGAATTTGTCAAGCTGGGAACATGCAACATACAGCACGTCATGGGAATAAAAGAGACTTGTGATTAATTGATTTTCATCGCAAAAACCCAATTAACTAGGAACTAACTTAATTTATATTTTAAAGAACCAATCAATTTGATAAAGTCGGAATTTGTTATTTAAGAACTTGTTCTATTTTGAATTTTACTATGATTATCTTCGCTCCAATGACATTCTCCATTTCTTATTTGAACCCTCGTAGATTTGCACTCTTCATCTTTTTTGGAATTCTGCGATTGCAGTTCTGAAACGGGTTGACTTTGAATAATGAAATTAAAGTAATTGGAGTCCTTTGTTTAATCCTAGTATTGCCCATAATTTCCAATCGAGATTATAATAATTTCGTACAATGCTGTCGAACTCATTGTTGATGAATTTTTTCTTCGAAAAACGACAAACGTTTCCATTTTCAAGATTGCCAATTTCACAGTATTTTCTGAATGTTCTCCAAAAATATGTTTCGTCACAAACTTCCCTTGGTAATTACGAACAAAAACGTGAGACTAAACGTCATAGTCTAAAGCAATTGATGAATTTCTATTAATTACTATACAATATTTTAATATATAAAGAAATGGAAATCTATTAAGATCATTTATCTTAGAAATATAGACTACTCAATGTATCATAAACATTGTATGCAATTGATGAAAACTACCGAAACATAAAATGTTTAACATGTTTCGAATAAAATGCCTATATCATGTCAAAGTTTCCGCTGATAATTCAACGATTGTCCACCGATTGATATTTGTACAAATTATAAGGTTTGGAGAAATGAATGCTTAATAAGTATGGTGGTTTTCACGAAATTAGATAAAATTCATTATTGTTTCCAAAAACTGTTTTGTACATTCTACAAATAACAATACAATACGTTATCTCGACTGCTTTTACCTTACACGTAAAAATCCCTAAGAACGCAGGACAATTCCTAACACGGAAACTTATGTCGTTCCCTACTGTTATTGAGATAAATTTTCTTCAAAACAAATGCGTTTCAGTTACACGTTTTAGAACAACTTCTCGTCGCAAATATTTTTTCACAATTGTAATATAGCCTAAAATTTTAAAATCGTCGTATGAAATTGACTGTAGTAAGTATCGTGTTGAAATATTTACATTTCCATATTAGACTATAGCAATTCAATTTGGAAAAAATTTATATGTTACTATCAACAAAATCTCTCTTGTGCTTAAAAAGTCGCATGCAAAATTTTATTTTGTCAGAATTCCAAATTTCAAAAGGATGTTGCGAATAATACAAGGAATCTCTAATCACACCTTAAATGGCATTATGATTAAGATTAGGTGTTTGAGAAATACCTGTTCTCCAGCTCCAAAATTGCACAATGAGTTTACTGCTAACGCGCTACGCACATAATTCAAACAAACTGAGCGCTTTTGACTCCTTTCAATTATGGGTGCACAGTGTGTATGCATATATCTTGGTTGTTGTTTATAGTTGTTTTTATTACAGCATTCGATTGGTGCTCCATTTACTATGAAAAATAATACATTAGGAATAATATTTACAATATCATATAAATAATTACTCATTGATGTTGAAACAGGTTTGCTGAGATCGTGCTCTATAAACTGGGCCCATTGAACTACCGCTAAATTGCTTTGTTTGTTATCTAAACGCACGACGCTCGAGGTTCTTGAATGTGTAGCACTGAATTTTGTACTTATAAATCGAGGGACTGGTAATTTGTCTTCATAATACATCTGCATTTTTTCAATCACAGGTGATATATTTGAAATAAAAAATTCATATAAATTACCTTGTAAATGCCATCTGCATAATTTGCAGATAATAACCGGCGATACTTATGATGGCCATCCCTCTTGTCCTTTAATAAGCCATTACATTCTTCATACAAATTTGAATTTTTCGGTATGGACGTCGTCGAAAGAAAATTTACACAATTCTCTTTTGAAATTTTAGCCTGAACGCATTTTCCATAATAAAAGAATTGACTTGCACGAACAATTTTAGTTGCGACAATTGTATCATTTATAGCAGATTTCGCTGGGAGTGTATCCAAAAGCTGAACATGCGATAAACTTCCATTTCGAATAGTTATTTGTGATTGTTGTAGAATGGCTTCATATCTGAAAACTTGTTATGAACGACAACCTACTAAAATGAAATTTGAAATACCTGTTTTCCTTTTCAACTGATTCTATGGCCATTTGAATGAACTCACTCAATTCAGCTTCAGATGTTTGGTGTAGATAAGTTAAATTGCTGTGAATACCTTTATCTGTAAATTAATTGTAATGATTGTTAATCTTTGTTTGGACGTAATACTGGACAATGAAGAACGCATACCAAAATTCGTATACCAAAAATTGAAATTTTTAAGACGACACGTTCAAGGTAAAACTGGACTGAATTGTTGTGATATTATTTATTTATTTAAAATTTTTAAGGTACTTCACGCATAATCAATTTAAACTCAAACAAATCATTAAAATATTAACGGTAACCAGCAGGTTAATAAAGCAAAATGGCATCGCCATTGAAGGTGGGTAATTTACTGTTTCTTTCTTTAAAATGTTAGATAAACCGTATTATAGTAGATAAAACGCATATATTACTCAAATCATCAAATTGGTGTTCATTATAAGATTATTGGAGGAATCTAGCTCAAACATGAAACAATTTGTCAATACGAAAAATCAATTGAAAACTATTTTGGTATGTCTACTGTTGAAGTAAAATTTATTTGAGTGGATATATTTATGTTTTTGGCCCTTTGAAAGAGAGAAAGAGTTTAACTTTTTTTTTTCTTAATTTGAAGACTATTTTCAGCTAGTTTTGAATATTCAAAATTATAAATCGAAATAAACTGCATTCCGAAAGTCAAATTTAACATTGAGACTATTAGTTGGGGAGTGCCGTGCTAGTAAAGAATGGATACAATCCATAAAATGACAATGAGTGGTGTTATAGATTAATTTTGAAACTATCTGTATATAATGCATACTTTTACAAAACATAATGCTAACACGCGGATGAGAAGAAATTAGACACAGATGGATGTTCGAAAGATATAATGATAAAAAATAAACCTAAAAAATTTAAACAAAACAAAAGAACTGAATTTTTTATTTGCTTTCACAATTTCGTGAACTACACCCAATCAAAAACTTGTGGAAGGTAGTTAACAAAACAAATAAAAGATTTGGGTAAGGGTCCACAGTGTGGTACAAGTCGCATGTCTGACTGAGTTATTTTCCACATATGTCCATTCTTTTTTAATCCAGGATATCTATGTCGCCTAAATTACCATTTTGAAAGGATTATATCGTTTATTTCGAAAAAATTGGGGCACTACGGGTACTAGTGGTTTTACGAAAATAATGCCCAATATTACTAACCGCACTGTTAGTATTGGTATATTGATTTTGGAATTTGACATAAATACCCCAGAGGCTGCCTTTGAATACCATCTTCAACAACAATTAATCAATAATTAATTGTTTAATGGCAAAATTTACCGCTAATCTGAATTTTAATGCAACCGCAGCATACTTCATTTTTTTCACAAACATTCTGTCAAATGTTTGAAATTTACAACAGTTTTAGACTAATTCATTAATTTTAATTGGGAAAAAGGGTATAAGTCAATGAACCCATAGATATGCTAAAATGCTCAAGAAATCCATAGTTCCATAGTCAATGTGATATGACATTGCTAATTGTGTAATAATATCGAAGATATAGTTGTCCACAGCCGATTGAATAACGCCTTTAATTATTTATCTTTAAATAATCATATATATTACAAATCTTAATAACTTGATTTATTTTCTTTTAATTTATTAATCCACATACTAAATAAATAATCGTAATGAATACTGAATTAGTTATTTTGGTTGATCCCTATTTTTTTTATAAATGTCTAACCTAGGAGTTATACGTGCACGCATTTTGAATGCTCTGTGACAGAATTCAAATACTAAACTAATACATACAAGAACTTCGGCTACCATAGTTTCCGGCAAATATCATAATGCTTATGAACTTCAGCGACTGCACATTGCACAATATATCTGCGCATGAGGAAGAAGCATTTTATATGTAAGTGCAGTTTGTCCTATGAGCATGTTGTTGCGTACAAAATTTTTTATGTGGAATTGGCAAGAAGAGTTTATTAATGCTTAGAACTAGTTGTGGTTTAATATTTCTTCAGGTATTTTAAACAATACAAAAAAATTTAAATAAGTTGAATATTATAGAGTATTTACTTTCTAAATAATTGGACAGGGACAAGTATATTCTGATTGTTTGCCACATTGTTACACCTAATTATAACTTTCAATTTTTCTTTCATTTGGCTTTCTTTATTAATTTCAAAATTATTAAATAATTAATAATGTTTTCTACCTACTACATATAAATTACTCTTGTCTACATTCATAATGAAGAATGCCGACGGCAAATTTAACATTTCAATGGGCCTTTCAAATATATACTACAAACACACTGAACGTACCTGCATAGCAATTGCACTTGCAGGCAAAAACTGTAAATGTGCGACATGCAGCAAAAAAAAAAAA
>JXOS01046702.1:0-13326 GCA_001015075.1 Cirrula hians
GGCGATGGTTCTTCTGTAATGCGACTTTCAATATTGGTGATCAATTTCAACTTCTTCACATGCCGACAAAAACGACAATTTCAGACGTGCATTAAGTTCATCGCAGATTTTAGGATGACATGCATCCAAAACTCGTTTAAGTGCCATCGTACATTCATCCAAATGATTATTTTTTAAGAACATTCATGTGCTTTCCAATCAAAATGCAAATTTCGACTGCTTTCCAACATTGTGATAGCATTGCTATAGAAGATGTAGCAGTAAATAACAGACTGATGATATCAACCTTACGCCTATTTCGGAGGATTTTTTAAATTGCATTTATTATTAATCTCCATGCTTATATACTACTTATTACTGGAACTCCATAACCGATTTAATTCGAATGCTGTGCTGCGTACTTTTTTCCATAAATTCAATATGATATTGAATGATATATATATATATATATATATATATACATGATGACATGTTGCCATTTCGCCAATAATTACTACAATGTACTCAAAGTTTGATACGATTTTTATGATATCGTCCTCCGGACCGGTATATCTTTTACAACATTTTTAAAATCTAATTTTAATTTGTAACACCCAGTACGTATAATCGGATACCTAACAAAATATCTATCGATATCATCAGTATCACTACAGAATTCGATAAAAATTCTCCACCCGTCGTCAAATTCTAAAGAGTATGTGTTAATTTAGGTTTGCAAACCTTGGTATCCAGATTTAATGATAAAATCGAAGATCTTAGTTCGAGCTTGGGTCTGATTCGACCAATATTCGGGATCGATCTTTCAGTAAAATGTTAATCGAAGTTTGAATTTTGTAAAGATCCGAACAATATGACAGGTACTTCTAGTACTCCTCTTGCCTCGAAATATGTGCCTTAAGTCTACAGCATCCATAAGAGTAGATTTTCTTCATTGAAATTAGGTTCGAAGTTATAGCAACTAAACGTATCCGAAAATGGGTATGATTGGATAAGAATTAAAAGTATATGTGGTCCAAATAGAAGGTCCTTATCAAAATTAGCTACAACCATTTATCAAATTCAACGAAATTGCGTTATTGAGTGTACATAAAATGTTGGATGTACCTCGAATACATCTATACGGTTCCAATAAAGGATCGCAAACAAAATTTGCCACAATCATCAATTAAATTACATGAAATTTCGTTATTGCCATGGTATAAATATGAGCAATGTATGCACCAAACATGGGAATGATTGCATGTTAATTAGAGGATCCTCCAATTAGAAAAATATTTGTTTTTTGATATCAAGCTAAACTATTTAATTTTGTAGCTTTTCTGTACTTAAAAATTTGGAAGGGACGTTTATCTCATTTTTGGGTTATGCCGAACGAAACCTTATTACTCGCTTTTTATTTTTATTTTTTGGTATTTATTATAAAACTTTGATCTTGGCATCATTTACTCAATATTTGCAGCACATTCTATATTTTGGCGATAGCAGTGTTTAAGCAAGTATGAGTATGATATCCACTCATAACCGATTATATATATATATATGTATTAACCATATCTTAAGAATAGTATTAGTCCTAATTTAGTCTAATTGGAATTATATCATCGGATCCTGGACCTCTTTGACTTTTCATACCTTTGAAGATTATGTATGTATATTGGTACACTTTATCATAAAAAGTATAAAATGCGCCATCTATACTCTTAAGACATTATCTAGAAAACTCTTCAACAATCACATATAATTATTTGATTAATTTTTTTTTTTTTTTTTTTTCCAGTTACCTCACACAGAGCATTTACATTTTTTTTTTATGTGCATTAAATCCAAGATTGTGAAATTCGCAATTAAGGAGTTTGTACGTAATTGGCATAACATTGTTCAATTTGAGGAAAGTCAGTCCATAGTTTTAGTTTATCTCACTTTCAATTAAACCGTTCTTTTATTTTAATTACTTCATTGTCTAGTTTTCTCATCGGCAGTTACTGAAAATTGGTATTACTGTAATATTTTGATGATTCTATAAATGATTTGTAGAATAAAAAAAAATGTTGACTCTGCCAATCTCTCTCTCAGAAGCATTGTTCGCATCTTAATCGTCTGTTTGTTTCATAACATTGTTGTAATTTTCTTGAATGGGCTCTAGAATCCAACTACCGATTTTTCTGATCGAGAAAAAAAGCTTTGATATGTAATTTTGTATCCAAATTAGTGGTCCATTATTTTCATCTATTAATTCGCCAATGGACTACTAGAAAATCTTGTTTTAATTATAAATTCATTCACATTCATTCACTAAAATCGTATTAAATTAACAAATATTAATAATTTTTGCTTTATATGATGAAGGAAATGCGGGGACAAAATAGATCAACATATATTTGAAATATGACCAACACGCACAATTTATTAACGACGAACATTGTTGTTTTTACATTTCATTTCAATTAAATTTTTTTCAACAAATTGCCTTGGGTGTGAAATTTTAACATATGCATTTTGAATACCGCAAAGAAATAGATATTTTTTCACGCCAAATCACCAAATTTTTTTTAATTATTTCAAAAGTGTACTATATGTACTATTTTAATGTCACACATTGTCAGTATGTTGGAGGCGCAACGTTGAGACATATTTTTCCGAAAAATATTTGATTATTAAACAAAGAATGAATGATGGGTAATTTTTAGTTCGGTGGGGCCGATTATTTCGTAGATCTTGGTGTTTGGTAGATCTGTGGCAAAATCTCTAAAGCTTTGATTAGAGCATTACATAATGTTCAAATTCTTAAATTATAATGGATGATGGTATATACCTTTTTCCAGAATATCACTACAATATATATAGCATGACAAGCATGGTAATTCAAAAATTATAATACAAGTCTGCTGCAACTTCCTTTTATGTTAATCTCTTATACAGGTAGAAATGTACTAGCGCTATGACATTTTCTTGCTGTCCTAAAAAATTACACAGAATAACGAGCTTTCGAAAGGACTTATGTAAAAAGCTTTAGGGAAAATATTGTTGTTGGTTATTAAAAAGAGGATATTTAAAAATTGGCATACATTCGGTTGTTAAATAAATGCAGCAACAGTAGTATCGCGAAATTTTGTACAATCAAGAAAATAAATTTTGGCATTTAGAAAATATGCTAAGCAATTCGCAATAGAATAATATTTATTAAACCCAATTTTATTAACACTTACAACAATCAATTACATTTAAAATATACAAGTAAAACTAAATTTAATAATTAAAAGGAGAATAAGAAGAAAACGTATGTAAAATGAAAACAACTGAATTTGAATAAAATCAATAAGCCTTTAAGTTTGAGATATTGAATACTGTTCTTTAAATATTTGGCCGATTTCAACAAATATAAAAGAATTCAATAGTCAATGCATTGTAAAAAGAACAACAACATCAATAATAAGCACAACAGACAATCAAGGTCTCAAAAATAATTTTATCTGTTTTGAAGCTAAATCTCAAAAATCCTTTGTTTTTATCTGTGTCAAGGGTTGTTCATTTTAAATATTTATTTCTGTACAGAACTATATACATTTTAAGGACTGTCGAATAAAAAAAAATAAAATCTTTACTATGAAGCAGTGGAACAATGTAAACACAAACCAGTATATCTATTTAAATGGAAAATAAATGGATGAAAAATTGTATATAGACTAAAGTATTGTTATTGTAATACACTCACTAATACAATATACCTGTTGACAAGAAGTCACCTAGATTGTTTACATATAAATACCGTATATAAAACTAGAGTTTGACAAAATTTTGACGGATATTCCTTAAAATACTGTGTGTGTGTATGTATTAACAAATAATTAATATTCAAGGTGCGCATACAGTGAAAACACCTAGTTCAATGCCTTTTATGGCAACTGAAGATTTACCATTAAACATTACCTAAACATTATTTACAGTTATTTATACTTTACCGAATATATAAGTTTTGTTTTTTCGAACGGGTGTGGCGTTGTAATTGAATCTTTCCCTTGAAATTGGGTCAAGTCATTCCTAATACCAAATCTTATCTGTAATTAAAAAAAAAGTTAAATCATAAAAAGGCCAATTTATAAGTTAAACTGTAACGTCGAAGTTAGAGCCCAATAATGTACGGGCGGCCAGGAGCTGGGTCGAAAATTAATCACTTTTGATTTTTCCATTTTTCATTATATCGAACACATGTATGTTAGTTATACTTTTCATTTAAGTAACAAATGGAAAGAAAAAATATTAATACATTTGATAACTTTTCGATGATGGGTAATATGTTGTCGGTTGTGACCGAGTATTAACCGACTATTACCTTTCATATTATAACCATCAACTTTTAATACTGCAACGAAAATAAACATTCGTATTTATAATTTTGCATGAAAATTACAGTTCCTCTTAATTTCTTCTCGAACACTTCTTACATTCCATAACATACATATAATAATATGGGTTTTTCTTACCCATCAGTTATTGACTGGGGATATTATAAGTGTGAGTAATAATTATTTCCAGCTATATGTTTTTATGAGATATATGCAAAAAAATTCGAATGAGCGATATCCTTCTCTGTATCTGTTCGTGAAGAGGAAAACTTGAGCTAGGTTAATGATATGCGGATTCTTAATATATTTTGTTGTACCATAGCATTTGTTCTTACGATTTCGCAGACATTTGGCCTAATTTCCAGTTGATTCATATAAAACTACTCAAAAACTACGCCATAAAACTATAATATTTGAGCGAAATTGGTCAACAGCTTTAGGGAGCTCCCATAGGCGTTTTACCCCCTAGTTCATTCAAATTAGTACAATGGACTGTTGTTTGACAGGAAGTTACTCAAATTAAGTATTACTGCAAGATTTTGATAAGATTCTTGAATTTACGCGGAATCGTGTACCTCCTGTACATCTTTTACCGTATATTGAAGTGAAATGAGCATTAACGTCAAATGATTCATCAGGTGGGTCATAGAAAATCTGAAATTAACGTGTTTTTCCGGTGTTTACAACATTCTACAATTAAAAGAAAATCTTATTAAAGCATGAAATTATGATTTAAAAAAGGGTTAAATCGGTCCATAATTTCTAGTGGACACCGTTGATCCACCTTTCCAAAAATATATATTTCAAGAACCGTTAATGAGAAAGGGTTCATGGAATTACCTGAATTAAACTCAAATAATTACAGATGAAAACTTGTGCATCGTCAATGGTATTTATTAGTTTGTAATTTTATGTAGATACATAGAAAGTAACACAAGATTAATTAAACAGATAAGTCCCTTGCGTTGGCCTGAAACTGATTACCCCATTTCAGACTATTTCTAGCTGCATGTTCGATGCATATGGCTGTCCTTAAGTATTATTCCATATGGATTCGGACAGTAGCTGGGCAGTGATGGCGACTACTCCCGCTTGGAAACAACTACAGTAGTCAGATATTCTACTTGATACCGGAACATTCAAATCTGCAACATTATACTTTGCTCCATAAGTGTACACACAAAGGGTATCCTATGGTTGGGAATCTCCCAGCTCGGTTTGGTATCAAGCATTTTAACTGAATATTCGCGATTAACTTTTAACTGTTGCCGATCTGTTTATACGTCTGGTATATTACCGATCCGTAGAGTAGTATAGTTTCTAGCACTCCTTTGAAAAAC
The DNA here is from genome assembly GCA_001015075.1 of Cirrula hians. Lineage (NCBI taxonomy): Eukaryota > Metazoa > Arthropoda > Insecta > Diptera > Ephydridae > Cirrula > Cirrula hians. The sequence goes on from JXOS01046702.1 coordinate 5,684, forward strand.
CGGAATTTGATATGTGGACGCAGCCCCATCTCTACCCTATACTGAGAGATTCACTGGGCTTGAAAGTAGGAGTACTGTGTTTTCTGCTGGTTTAGGCCTAGTCCCCTGTCCCTGCACCATTCTGTAAGTCTTCAAGTATCAGTCTGGATCATGGTCCAAATGATCTCCAGCAATTTTCGGACGTGGCCACCGGCTATTCTCAGCTCATTGAGCCGACGATNTTCAAGTATCAGTCTGGATCATGGTCCTAATGATCTCCAGCAATTTTCGGACGTGGCAACCGGCTATTCTCAGCTCATTGAGCCGACGATTCATCACGACATTCCATTGGAAGGGAGACAGGACCCCTCGCTGAGGAGTATCTCTGTTGACAGCGGGATATTTCTGAGTGATTCCTAGGCCTGAGGTAATGGTTCTAGGACTTAACAGAACCTTAACGAACCAGATTATCGCTGCCTCGACTCCTAGTTAACCGAGCTCTGTTTTTGTAAGTTCCATCTATATGCGGGAAATCTACTATGTTTTCCAGGGATTTCTTGACAGTGTACACAATTCATAAATTTAGTAATTTAATTCATTTGCAAATAAAAAAACATTCATTTTGAAGCATGTTTTTTCCAGAAATCAACATCAATCAAATTTCTTATGGAAATTCCTTAATATTTTAGTTCAACGTACTTTACAATGATTTTTATTATTTTTATTTATTTAGTATTATTTTATTTATTTTATTAATAAATTTCCAAATTTTTTTATTATTTACAATAATTTGTTCATACTGTTTTGCCTCGTTTCTGCATTTGCATTCGATGGCTCTTTCAACTTGAGGTGAATATGGTGAAAAGTTGACAAACGTCCAAAATTTTACTCCTGAAACTAAATAGCCAAGATATTTTCATTTTATATATATTCACTTAAATAGAAACTATCGCCGAATAAACAAAATCTTCATTTTATACCATAGTTTTCGTTTTGCGTATATGAAGTTAGGTTTTAAGCATTTAGAGTTGCTACGAAACCTTCCAAAAATGGGCGTAACAGTCCTAGTATTTCTGCTACGAAGAATAACTAAATATAAAAACTCGCGTAATTTAAATTATATTCAATAAAATTTGTTGGTTTTATATAAATTAGTAAATTTAAGCTCGGATAAAACATTTTCGGGAAGGGCCGGTACTAAGTCAATTACAAATTTCGACCGACTATTGCATCTATCTTTTTTATTTTAAAAATATTGAGGTTATTTTATTTAACTGTCCAAAAGAGTCTAATTACCGCAATATTGGTTATAATTTCTCGACAAACTTAGGAAAAATAAAAGACATTCGAATTTTATTTCATTGCTATAAATTAAGTTATAGAAGCATTTTTATATATTTTTTCAATTGATGGATTCATTTGTTTATTTTAATTTACATATTTTATCTGTTTAATATATAGTAATTGAAATACTTTTGTAAATAACGGTCACACATATTTCTTTTTTATCATATAAACAAAAATGTAAAAGAAAATAAAATAATGATAAAAATTATAAGACATTTTATTATTAACCGATGCCTAACTGATAGGTATTATGTAGTCGGTTATAATAGTCTATTAAGAACATATTGTTTTAATTTAAGTAATTCAAATTTAAAAACTCAACATACTTATTCCATCGCCATGACAGAACGTAACATTATTGAAATTACTCCAATAATTAATGTACTTACCTTAGAAATTTGCCTTCAGAATTCACTAAACTTCATCGGAAGTGCTTTATATTTGATGATTGGGCAAGTATTCTGAGTATTACTTCTATCCCTGTATAATGTACTATAAACATAAATTATTAATAAAGTATTACAGGGTTTTTATAGAAAGACTTTCCAGGATCCAATCAATCAATGCATAGCGTGTAGCGATAATTTATATGCTAAAAAAACATTCATTATTTAAATATACACAATATGCAATCATCGTGAAATCTCTTGTTTTTTTTTTAATGTTGCGATTTTTCGTTTTTTCAAAAGCAAAAAAAAATGCATGCCGTAGGTATACACTCTGCAATGGCAATTAAACGCCAACGCAAAAGGCGTGATGAGCAAAAACGTGCCAAAGAAAGACGTTATAGTACTCAAAGTTCTGAGAGCGGAGACACATTTCATTCGCCAAGTGGATCGTTTCGTCGTCGGTACCATCAGGCACATCATGCTGCCAAACCAGGACCAAATATGCTAGATAGTCAGGTAGCTATATAAGGCTCTAAACAAAACTATTTTAATGAAATTTCATTGAATTTAAAGGTTGTAACGAGTATTGGAATGCTTCATATTGGTATTGTTTTTATAGTCTTTGGTATTTTTTTGTGTGGTGCTGGTATTATACCAGACGAAACAATGTCCTGGAATGTATTCAGTATGTATTCAAATTAATAAAATCTACCAATAACTAACATTTTTATATTGTAAGGTTCAAGTTCGGCATGGTGGAATGAAGTGACTTGTACAGGACTGTTTTCATTCGGACTTGGTTTATTTTTATTAGTATTAAACTGTCTTATTAGTCGCAAGGAAGAGGAAGATCTTGAAGACTATGTACAGAGGCAGCTGACTAGATCGCGTTCTGGGCATCGTTTGGAACGCGATGTGGAGACTGGTGTTTTGACAACACGTCATGCACGAAAAGCGGTTGCTCTCCAGAAGAACATTCGCAATGGGTCGGCAACAGATGTTGCATTAGTCAATTGTAATGTCACTGATAATATAACAAATGGTCCAATAGGCGGAAAAATTGGTATGTTTCATATTAACTTCCTAATGAAAACAAAATAATTAACATTCTCGTATTATTATAATTTTTTCATTTAATAGGTCATAACAATTCCGATGACGTTGTGCTTGAGAAAATAGTTGAGGAAGATAATTCGTTTGTAAACGACAGAAGTTCTGGAATATCTCCCATTGAAATCGAAAACGATACCAAAGAACTTTTGCGTAGAGAATCTTTAGCGGAAACAATCAATGTAACACGAATATAATTAATTATAGGCTTTTATTCTATAGCATATATAAAATATATTTTTTTTCAGTTTTTTAAGTTTTTTATTATTATTACGAATTTGAATATAAGACCATATTTTAATTAATATCATGTGACCACAAACACTTTTTTTATCTATTTTCTAACAACACTCTTAGGAAACGAAAACACAAAGTTGAACAAAAATACAAAATCTATGAATGAAGATGTCCGTTAGCAACTAAGAAACACATGTATATTTTGTTCGAAAAGCTATTTTAAAGAAATGTTAAAAAAAAAAAATTATATATCTGTGCATTTTTACATACATTTATATTAAAAACTAGGATAAAATTTTTGATTTAACTGTAAATGCTGTTTTTAAACAAATTAATATGTGATTAATTAGCAAAGATATAATTATAATATTGATTGAAAAATTCCAAATTTCTATATACATATTGCATGGATTAATAATTAAGATTTCTCGGTACGCGAAATTTCGAACATAAACAAAAACAAAAAGAAAAAAAAATAAATATTATTAATATAAAAGACTTTTCTACACGTTATTCATGTATCTACAACGTAAGAAACTGTATATAAATTAGGCCGTACATTATTATAATTTTGATATTTTTTAATTTTATTTACTTTTAAGCATTGGTGTGATTATTTTCATGTTTGCGTAACTTTTCTCGTCACCAAACATTTTAAATTTAAACATTTAAATTTCATATTTCCTCATAGATATTAAAATTGTTTATAAATAAATTTGGACATTAGTTAATATTACTATTTTAAGTAATACCGATCTAAAAAACTAAATCATTAATATCGCAAAAAATCCAAACAGCTACTTGGATAAAAAATTCCTTAACAGTCATGGGAAATTCCTTATATTCAGAGATGTTCGAATCATTTTGTGTTTAAATACATCTAAATATGCATGCCAACAGCAAGTAAACTCTGCACAGAACCCAATACTATTTACCTTTAATACCCTGCTTATATAAAAATATATGCGATTTTTAAAAATCCTTAACTTATTTATCTTATTTTTCATAATATTTTTAAAAATATTTATATTTATAAAAAATATACAAAAATTAATATAAATTTCATAATATTCTTTTGTAACCGAAATAAAAAAATCTCTCAATCAACATAACATGAGTGTCGAATTTAAATTTATTGGTATAATTCGTTTTTTTTCTGGCGATGGGTCAGCTGAACCAAAATGGGTACCGTCTTCGCAAAATTAATTTGAACAATCTCAAGTAGACTTTATTGATAGAAATATAGTGTATTATATTGAAATAGCCACAATATTGAAATATCGTAATTCAGATGACATAGTCATATCGATTTACATGGTAAAAATATAAAGATCGAATACGTCTATAGGTACCGCCAGTACAGCGACGTACAGCTTCCATGTGATAGAAAAGGGTAGACGAAATTAACTCCGAAAATGCAAAGCTAAGCAATTAGGATTATATTGATGGTGGTTTTGATTGGTTATTATAAGCAGCAAGTAGCTCGGATGGGAAAAATTTAAGATTTTATGCCAAATAACTCACAAATGCAATGAGCATACATTGGGTGTTTATGACACAGGAATCGTAGTTTAGATATATGACCCTTACAGTGATGATGATGAATAGTCAAGTCACACGTTGTATGAAATCTACGGTGACATAACACTCGTATAGAACGTATAGTCAAAACCGACTCGTCAGGTGTGTGATTGACAACCAAGCTTTAGAAGTCGCTGAGAATATAGCAGAACTTGGGTTGAGCGGGTCACGTACTGTAATATGTCGCAAGCCTAAGGAAAACAAGTTAGCACCAAACAGAACAGGCCAGACTAACGCCTTTAACATATTCGATTCACTGCAGAAAAATATATTTTTGATTAATTAAAAGTACTCTTTCCATTTAAATCAAAAAGCTTTCGGCTTGTGAAAATATTTAATACTTTTAATTAAATTAATGTATTGGAAGAACCTCTGATATTAGAAGCATGACCATTGTTCTACTTGCACTGATCATATATGTTAGAAACGCATGATCAAAATGAATATACACATTGACAATTTCATTAGCAACGTGTATAATAAAAATATTATATCAACGCCGACAATACAAATTGTTAGCGCCGTAACCCTTAAGCATAGCATCAGCTGATTGTTCAACAAATATTTGCGATTTTTTGTAAACAAATTAAAGTGGAATTTAAGATTACTTAACTCTAAAGCTATAGAAACAGAATACATTGATTCTTAAATAACAGCACTAAAAAAAAATAGATGAACAGTTCCAATGATGCAGGATTATTTGAAAAATATTGATAATAAGGAAATATTTATCAAAGTATTATAATTTAAATAATTTAATATTTCTGTGATAATAAAAATATATTCATAGGTTTTGCATCACTCCGTTGATTATTTGATTTGTAATCTGGATGACAAATCTACGTTTAAGTTGTGCCACAAATTTGGCTTCCAAAATCCGGATGATTTTTTATCAACTGTTAAAGGCATCGCGAAGGCTATAGGAAATAGCTGTTGCGAGGGTGCGGTTCAAAATGAAATTCTTTCCGAGTTTTCTAATATCAATCCCGATATGCAGATGCTTGTATTAAATGTGTTGGACTCTAGAAAACAAGAAGTTTTAAATTACTTAGTGAGACGTGCTAATGGCCAGAGTCATTGGCTTCTTGAATCATTTGACTGGGATTTAAGACTAATTATGGGTGACAGTAGTTTTGCAAAAAATAACCGAATTTTAATGACTAGCACATTTAATTGTTCGGACTATAATGCAAAAACAAAAAATATTCACTTTCAAATGAGTCGTAATAATTTAGATGCATTTATTGCGTCTTTAGAAGAAGCTTCAAATACAAACACTTAAAATTACCCTAACATAAGTAAACTGAATCTGTACTCCATTTTTCTAATATCAAAAGTTCATAATTTAGAAAATAATGTGTTATATTAATTTATTAATATTCATAAGTGGAACTATAATTTCTTATACACAAAAGTACATATTTTTGCATTTGATAAGTATTATATAATTAAAATTAATTTGATAAGGCTTAAAGTGCCTAGACAAAAGAATCCTCCTAATGTGATCTAGGGCCGGAAAATGATTCTTCAAAAAGGTGTTTTTATGTTCATTTTTTTATTTCCCTTCCATTAGTTTAGCTAATATTGAAATTATTTTAGGTTTTGCATCATTTAACCAAGTTTAATTCTTTTATTGCATCAAACACTGAAACCGTCATGGCTTCGATTTCTTGAACATTATCTATAATTTATATGTGTAATTAGTTTCCGGATGTGTATTTTGGCGTTACGTATTATAAATTGATTGGCTGTAATACTGATGTCAAATTTGAGGTTAAAAAAAAAAAAATGGTTTGTGTTTTTTTTCTGTGAAATTGTTTGTGTGTATAGGACAGTTGTCAAATTCCATGGCAGAATTTTTGTTCAACCGCTTTCATATTATTTTCATAATATATTTCCTTTGAAGCAAATTTTTTGACTTGCCAACTACTACGAATTGGAACTTTCATCTGCATGTCGAGCTTTTTCCACTATAATAGTTATACGATCCTTACTTTTTTTGCCGCCTTTCAAATTGGGCAGATTATTGGGGTGATTGCAGGCAGCTGCAATATTTCACCCATTCACCAATTGGAATAAACGGACGCAGTTGACTTCTACTAAAACTCAAGGAGTTTTCTTTAGAAAACTATTTTTTTATTACACAATTGTTTCATACAAACCAAAATCGATCAATCGTAAATTGCCAATATAATGTGTTTGTGCACAGTATGGAATGAAGTTTTAAATACATTGAAATAATTTTGGTATTCTTAATTATTGTTCTTCTACATACTGATGAATAGAAAAAAAAAAAAAAATAATAATAATAATAATAAAAAATAAGTAAATAAAAACAAAAAATACTAATAAAACCAGTAAAAGTATAAATCTTATTAGGCCAACATGTCGCATAGAAATATGTAAACAACTATTAGACTGCGTGTTTTCTACTAATGCAGATTCTTATGCCTCTATATCTTTCTTATTTCCAAATATTATTACAAAACAAAAATAGACGTAATAGTATCAAAATCCACTACATAATACCCATCAGTCAGACATTTTATAGAATCATTAAAATTTTGCAGCAGTACATAAATTTCACTAACTTCTATAACTGGTAATTTTATTGATTTAAGTAAAAACTAGGTTCAAACTTCTGTGATATGTATCTGAAACTAAGGACTAGGTTCATTCAAATTGAATAACTTAAAAACAAAATTTCCATTTCACCATCGATTTATCTCAAAAACTACTCAACTTATCGAGGTTACAGACAGACGGATATCGGTCTATCGAATTTTGTTTGCTTCTACGAATATGTCGAGATATAGTCGGAAATGATTATTTCTATACTTTACAAATGGTGTACATAGCCTTTATATACTCAGTCTATGATGATAACAATACACCTATCCCCCGATTTACACGGTAGATACGTTTCTGAGAAAAACGTGTAAATCGAAAATTAAAAATTTTCAAGTCAAAACCGTTTAAATCGAAAAGCTTGCAGAAAAT
>JXOS01046763.1:0-12104 GCA_001015075.1 Cirrula hians
AAAAAAAAAAAAAAAAAAAAAAAAACCGAAAGAAAACAAAGAGAGACGGTCAGACACATAGTAATGGGTAGTTGATGTTGGACTGTTGGTATCATCCGTCGGCTTTAAGGAGTGTACAACCAATAGTTTACCATACTTTCTAGACAAAACACAGAGAGATTGATAGATAAACGTGAATGTCAAGTTCGGTTCCTGAAGGAACACACAACATATATGTACATATTTCAAAATGTTTACAATCCAGATATTTTGTATGGTGACGGGTATAATGGTTTGAATTCACTCGAGTCCGGGTCTGAATCCAGAAAGCGAGTTTAAAACGAAAACGGTTACGTATCTAATAACCAGCCTGCCACTTGAATTTATTAAAAGCGAACTTCAAAAGGATTTAGGCTTTTTAATATGTGATTTCTAAATCCTTAATCCATGACTCCAAAATAGTTAAATAATTGTAGCAATTCGATTATAATAAATTTGTTGTTTAAAAAACATATATATTACGGCAATAGGTGTTCGATGTTGGCAGTCTCCATTACGGGCTAACGTAAGTAAATATCCATTTGCACCTCAGCCTACTTGTACAACCGTTTTGGTGTCTTTGTACGTCCCTGCCCCGTATCTAAGCTGCATAAATTGCTCCTTTAATGAATCCGTATCAGAAATTATGTACATAGTAAATTAAATTTAATTTAAAGAAATTTGTCATATATACTTAATCCCTAATAAATAGAAGCCATTAATTAATTAAAAAGAGAAAAAATACACGCAGACATGGGATGAAAAGGAGCAAAGCACGACGCAAACAAACAAAACAGCAACGGTAAACATAAATCGAGGACGAAGGACGTTTTAAAAATATATGCTAGAGCCTATACGTGATTTTGTCATATGCGCGTGCACTTTCGTATGCGTCTGTATATGTGAGAGCGCGTTGGTGTTCTCGCCGTTGCGAATGGAATTGCTGGTGATGCATGTGATGATGTTGTCGTGAGTGATGTCTACACACATATTCAGTGCATAGGCGCTAAAGTTGAGTGTTTGTTTGTGCGTTGCGATGTCTGTCTCTGTGTGCATTTGTGGTAACTGCTTTTGGTTTTGCTTGACATTTTGTTTTATATTGCAGTTGTTGTGTGCTGTTGCTCCATTTTTATTTTCATGAGGCTGTGTGTTGTTGTTGCTGGAATGCTGTTTTATGCCGCAGGAAAGCACTTCATTTGCTCTGCAACTTATTCATGTTACTTTGGCATGGCAGCCGTCTGCTCCCAGCACCATATTCGTTTTAATTTGTTTGTTGCTTATGTTCTTTGTTTTTGTTTCTGTTTTGGTTTTGCTGTTAATTTTGTTTATTTAAAAATAAAGATTTTTTTTTTAATTTGCGACTTGCTTTGCATGCTCTTTGAAATTTTATTTTTATAATTAATTGTTTTCTTGCTTTATTTGGATGCATGTGTTGCTGTTGTGTAAATTGCATCCTTTAGCTGCTCGCTAAACAACAAAATCTCTTCTTGTTGCGCTCGGTGAGGAGAGCCTAAGCGCGAGCGGCGTCTGCCGTTTGTAGGTAATGACACGCGACGCAAGTGTAGGCGTAATCCCTCGGCTATCACCAGAAACCGCTGTCTGCAGCAGACTTTGCATGCTTAGGCATACATTAGTGAATGCGTTTTGCCTATGCACATGGCAGTGTCTGCGTGTGGCATGTGCAAGTTCCCTATCAGCTTTCTTTTTCTGCATTTTTGTGTGAGTTGGTTTGTGCTTGCGTTAATGTCGCTCGAAACACCACCACCAGTAGTATAACCCTAAGTAGCAGCACCTGCATTGCCCGCTCTGCACTGTTTTCGCATGCGTTTTTAATTTCCGTAAAAAAAAAATCATATGATTTGTTTTTTTTTTTTTTCGCTTTTACAACTCGGTTACCTTCAGCCTGCGCGGCACTGTGCGTCTGTGTGTGAGGAGCCATTCCTTTCGAGAAGTTTTTGTCGCTGCTGGTGTTAGACTGCCTCACAGTCTGTTAGCGTGCTTCACATACTTTGGCTGCGTTTTTTGTTGCTTGCCTGCCTCCGTATTGGCTTCTGTGTAATATTTATTGTCGTTGCTGTATTGCTGTTGATATTTGCATATGCTGTGTGTTTAACGTGTGCTCGCCGGCTGTCTTTTGCTTGTAATTGCCAGCGTTGTTGCTATAGTTAGTAACTGCGGTTCGCTAGTTTGGTCAGCCGTTGCAGTTAACCTGCAGCCATCAACTTTTCTTTTTCATTGCATGCAATCAACAACTGCCGCACACAAATATCTTGTTGTTGCAATTAAATCTACAGTTTTATCGCGTCACTCAGTGTTAGCGGTTGCAAGTTGATTGAGATGAGCGAACGTTAACACAAATCGCGGCGCGGTACTAGGAATAAAACAAAATATAATTCAAATATTTTGTGTAACATGTTTGTATGATCAGCTTTCAAACACTCGACAGCATAAAAAAAATAAATAAAAATAAGTTTAAAAAAATCACAAAATATGCTAAATAACAAAATTTAAATAAATAGTATTTTGAATGCAGCACATTATCTGGGCAGGTGTTGGTGTTTTTGTATGAATCGTGAATATAAATTTGTTCTGACATGTTTGTGTTATAAGGTCACGATCTTCAATTCGTACGTTGTATTTGCATTGGCTTGCAAAATGTATGTACTCTAGCGCACGTACACAGGCGCTTTAGCTGGAATTGTTACACTGGCCTAAAAGCTAAGTAAACTGAGTTAATACCGTGCTTTCTGGGGTGCGTGTGTGTAAGTGTGCTGTGTTGTGTTTATTAATTTAATTGAAAGTAGTTAATTGTCTCGGTTTGTGATTTGCCAAATACGACTTTACTTGTACATGGCAAATGGTATTTGCAGTTGCCATGTTGTACGATTTAGTTACAACCACGATAATTTAAGGGAATTCAAAATAAAGGATATGTTCATTAATGAATTTGCAAAAATCAAACTTATAATTTAATTTAACTCAGTGGATTTCGGACTCTTTACTGCAAAACTTTACAATTAATAAGCAATTGAAAATAATTAAAAACACGTGAATTTCAATTTATTATAAAATTGGAAAATCATTTAATCATTAACACAAAATAAGTATTCAACTTTTGCTGAAGTTTTAATTTATTTGCAAAGTAATTGAGTACAGTGTTACCAATACATAGTAATAAAACGAACCGATTTAAAATAAAAGTCAATTTAAATGTCTATTTAGCATAAAATAATTTTATTCATTCAAGAATTTATGTCCAAAAAAATCATATTTTTGCGAGAAGTAAGCGACGATAATGAGAGAAATATAGAAAGAAAGGATAATTAGTGATAACCATCTGGACCAGAGCATCCATTGCTGAAGGATTGTTTTAATTTGAAAAGTAAGTCTTCATGCAAAAAATTCCTGTTTTACAATCTAAACTCATAATTCTGAGAAGCTAACAGTATGGATTTCATGAGAATTTATTTTGGGTTAAGAATCCAAATCAATACAAGTTATTCAAACGATTTCAATTGGCAACAGCTCTTTTAAGATGCAAATAATTGTTCCGCATAAACACATTTCTTAGATCAAATGATCTTAAGACCCATAATGATTTAATTCGCCGCAATGTTCACCATTAAATCAGCCAGAAAAAATTCAGTAAACTTTCTTGACACTTGAGGCAAAAACAAATAAAGTATTTCGAGGCCCTTCGGCAACACTTTGTATATACAAGTACGAAAGTGAGATACGCGTCGGTTCCAAATTGTTAAGTACAGGGAACTCAGAACTAGAAATATTTTAGATCGAAATCCAAACCAAAAGTTGTTATCTAATTAATAAAAAACATCATTCTTGTAATTAAAATGTTTCCCGGAGGAACCGCAGATTTTATCCAATCAACTTTTTTGTAACATTGATTAATGTTTCACATAGCCACATTAATAATATATGTGTCCACTCAAAAAAAAAGATTTCGTTAATTTAATTAGATGTCTGTCGCTAATTTTACTTCCACCTAATTCATTGTACAATATAAAATCTTGCGGATACAGTAGCCATAAAGCCCCAATTTTAAGCTCATACATGCTTTGGGGGTAGCCAGAACATTTCTTAACAAAAATTATATGTCACATTTTGTAAATCTACCAAAGGTTATTCTTTCTAGTTTTTGGTGACGGGCGAACAGACAGAATTCGATGGGTGATGAGTATAAAGAGAATGTATGACCAGATAATCTGGAAATAAAAATTCAATTCGTTGAAATTTTGTGAGAAATATGACATGCAAATCATCCATTAGTGGGAGAAAATTCAGAGGAATTGATGAAGTTCAGAGCTTCAACCACTACATGGTAGATCCAGTGCATAATGCATAAGGCAAAATATTAAAAATAAAGATTTGCACATAGCGTTTTTTTTTTTTAATTAATTGGGTTTTATCAAAAATAATGGTTATCCAAGATGTTTGGCGTAACTGGTAGGTTTTGTAATCATACGGCAATTTTCACTCAAATTGTATGAGTTTTACTTGAGTGTGGGACCACTAAAGCTCAAGTTAGTACCATTCCTTTATATAATATCGTGTTTATGGTGCACGCAGCATGGACATCCCTTTGTTTTGATTGCGACCTTCCCTACCGGGATATATATGTTACCACAGCCACCAGGTTGCAGAAAAAGCCCCCTCACCAACCGGGACCGAAACGGCATCATTGCAACAATTACTCTTTACAATAATAAGGCAATAGCCCTTATCCATCCATCCATATGCGTAGTGCACCTCCCAGTTTTGAAATCTGGAAACCTTGCCAGGTTATTTTTAAAAGATCTCTGAGTGGGGCCTTCGTTTGGGTGGGTACGTCTCATTTAGACATTTCACTAAATTATTTTTTGTCATTTAAGGATTCTGGGCAATCCTATGATGATGGTAAATTATATAACATTGGTTTATAAAATTATAAAACCATAGTTAATGGTTACGGCCCGCATTGGAAATCGTAAACTGGATTTTTTATTTTATTTTATATTGTTCATAATCAAAGTTCAGTGTAAATTAATTTAACTTTATTTTAAAATCATTTTAAATTAGCAGATGACTTAAAAACAAAACTTGTCGTCTCTGAATATTTCAGAAAATGTTGGACTTCTTTTTAAATTTATTTTATCGACGCTATCTTAAATAACAATTTGTACTAAATTTTTGGATTTCTTTAAAACATCGCGATAACAGATATACCATGGACTTCTTTCAGTACTTCTTAGATAATGAAGCATGAATGATAGCTACATGTAATCGAATCAGTACTTCTCATTGAGATAATTTTTTTTTTTTTTTTTGTGAGGCACACCTGCAGTTTTTATGAGATTATGCTCATCTTTGAATCATAAATGACTCAATTTGCAAGACTTTATTTTATCCGGTCCCTTCCATTTAATGCATCAAAATTGGTTGTATTACCCAACATATATAGTGAAATTTTGAATTTTGTGCTTTATTTGAAGTTACTGTATTTGTTTTCTTTACACAGATAAAAGAATATAAGATAGAGGTACTTCTGAACTTTATTAGCACTATAATGGGTTATAGAAATATCATCTTTATATATATATATATATATCATATCCATGACTTGAACTCGTGTCCGCCTCATTTGACGTAAAACCAGGAATAAAGAGAACATAGATATACTTACAATTCTTGAAATAATGGTCGGATTATAAAGATATTTGAATTAAACTCTACGATTTGAGTCTATGAACCAAGTTTGGCAAACCGGCAAGGCTTTATCTCATTTTGTGGTGGCACTTATTATAAAGGTACACCTTTTCCTAGGTCTTCAGTACACTTGTTCCAGGTGTTTCATACTAATGCCCAATAATCGTATACACTTGTTTATAAGTTAGCGACATGTGTAATAATTGGATGTTCGGATATGATTCAGAAATTATATGAAAAATTCTGTACTTCTGATATTCAATAATATAAATACATACCATATGACCATCCAGTGATCTTTTGCCGTCAAATGTGCGGACGTTATGTAATTAACTCCTATAATAACTAAAAACCAAAATCATTTTGTAAGAAGTAAGGAAGTTACGGTCGGCGTTGACCGTCGGTACCACATTCATAACTGAAGAGAAGAAAATTAAATGGTACAGCATGAAGTAAAAAAAAATTTTTTTTGGGACAAAATGGATATACCGGAGTTACTTTCAATCCATCCCTCATTTCAGCCAACAAAGATGCATTGTAGCTATCATTTTCATGCAATCTGGCCCATTTTTTGTTAATTCATTGACCTCAGTAATTTCCAGGAAATAATGAAATTTCGTAAATTTTTATCAATGTGTTCAGCTAATTTGGACCAAGTGTAATGGAATACCCTTTGATTTTTTGGCAATCTGGCCAATTTTTGGTATACACGTTCCACTTAACAATAAAATTTTAATATTGTTTGCATCTAATTTTGCTTAAGAACCGCTATTCTGAGCACATACCAGTACAGAGGGCCCTCTGATTTGTATCCAGTCTCACCCATTTTTGGTACAAACATCGACGGCATTAATAATTACTAAAAAATGAAATTTTGTTGTTAGTCATTTGATTATTGTAGCTAATTTATAGGTGTTGTCGAGGTACCTCTGCGTTTTATCAAATTATACCCATTTTTGTAACACCTTAAGATCTGCTAACAATCCATCTACAAGATTTCATTGAAAAGTATGAGCAGTTTAGGCTGTTGTAACAAGTATTTCAAGTAAAGAGGTTTATTTGGGGTAACTGATCAAAATAGACATTTCTCGAAAGATAATATTTATTTTTAATGAAGCATTATATTTTTGGTTGCTCTGAAGTCTGCTAAATGTTTTTTGTGCATACCATGTCATTAAACAAACAACACTTAATTCATAAACTGGGTCGAACACGAACTGAATACAGAGTAGATGGAAAACCAAAAAAATACTTTTGAAATTTCACATGAAGGACATCAAAGAAAAAAAATTTTACATCGATTTGGAACCGGAGATGACAAATAGATTCTTTGTTAGAACCCTAAACTTCGACTGGAAAACTAGATCGGTAAGAAGGGATGGTAGGACCAGAATCGTGAGATTTATCGCTAATACAATAGTTATCGACAACAAATTAGCGCATCATCCAATCAAAGCACTTCGCCAAAGCTTATTGGTTACTTCCGACTAAGATTTTCCATTGAAAGGGTACGCATTGGGTAAGGAGCGCTTCAATTAATACGAAAAATTGAAATTTGTGCTACTAATTGGTTTGTTTCAATAGATGAACAGTAACGCGAGATCCATAAATTACCTGAAAAATGGAAAAAAACCTCTAGAGTTATGGCCAACACTTTGAATCAAAAATTCAAGAATTTTGATAACAGATATAGGAAATTTGAGTGCTTTTGAATAATCCGAGTGGGTTTTATCTCCATTTTCCTGAAAGCATGGGGAACCCATCCTTAGGATATACCCAAATTTATTAAAATGTCATAGAACAAGTTCACTCAAATTCCAGAATCTTATGGCAATGGCAGAGCACTGATGCAATATTACATTCGAATTAAATCCGTTGACTCTACTGACTATTGTTTAAGGTGATATCTAAATTGTACAATATTATAATGCAACGATTCCTTGCGTCTGATTCTTATTCTTAATTCCGTGAAATTTGAAATACATGTCCTATGACAGCTAAGTTCAACTATGGATCAATACGACCCGTTCTCGAACTTAAATTGGCTTTTTAAAAATTATGTTCAGGAACCGAATTTCATTTCTCATTTATCATCATCTGTAAATATTTGGACCAATTATTACAACAATAAACCTTGACTATTATCGAAAAATCAAGTAAAGTAAAATACTACACTTTGGCACATAAAAACTGGAAATTATTCATTTCATAAAAATTGTGGTGTGTTGTGTGATTGTCTTGCGGAAAATTAATTTATCGTTCATATTGAAGAAATTTTAATGAAGATTGGTGAGGTACTGTTCCACACGAATAATATCATCCGGTACTAATTCCATACTATGCATCATATATGTATCAAATGTCCCATGCCATTCTTGATGATAAAACCCTATGGTTGACCCTCCACCGTGATTTATATTATTTTTTAACAGGCAGAATTCATTTGTAGACTCCCTAATTTATTAACTAAATGAATTCCAAATCAAGAATATCATGAAAATGTTGAATCATAACAACTATACATAACATAGAATTACACATACAATAAATATTTTTGATTCTACGAATATGCGTCTTAGAAATATATAGTTGAAAATGATTATAACTATCCACTACATACTTCGCACGAAACCATAAAATCCTCAGCCAATGACTCATTTTTCAAATTTGAGTTTAATTTTTTCGATATTCCTTTTTTAAGTACAATACTGTAAAAATAAGTGTAGCATTAAAATATTTGGACATGCACTTATGCAAATACTGAACTATAGATTGGAGAACAATATTAAATTTAAAGAGATTAGATAATTGGAAATACTTACCTATCAAGATACTGGTGAAACCATTTTGCGCTCAGAACGATAATACCATCGACAAGTAATAAATTGCACTGCCACAGTATATTATAATTTTGCAAAAATTGGTTTAACACATAATTGTTTTTCGAATTTTATGAACTTTTATAATACTGACCATGATTGCACGATATGAAAACTATGAAAAATGTGTGTTTTTGGTAGTTTTCCACCAGCTCAATATACATCGCAACAAATCGTTTCCTGTCAAGTTGGAAATTGTTTGGTGGAGTTATAACTACCATATTACGAANATCGCAACAAATCGTTTGGTGGAGTTATAACTACCATATTACGAAATTATTTATTGAACTTGTTTTTTAGAAAGATTCAATGTGGTTCGTTGCATAGTTTTTTTTTTTTTTTTTTTTTTTTTTTTTTTTTTTNTTTTTTGTAAACACGTCGCCAATACGGTTCCTAAGTGAATAGTACTGTAGAGTGATTGTAGACGTATCAAAATATTTCCTATATCATCAGCTTCAGTTCAGGAATTCATCTAGGCATGTGCCTCCGTATGTCTCTCCGTGCCTAAGCAAAAACAAGAAAAGATAAGCTTACAACTTGATACATACATTCTATCGAAATTTGAGTTTAGTCAAGATCCGAGCAGTATTTTGGGTACTTGCAGTATTAGTTTGATTATAATAAAATTAAATTTTTTTCCTGGAAATGGGCATGATCAGTTGAAAATTATAGGACCTTCCAGTACTCCTATGCGTTCCGATAAGTGTTTTATGATTTACAAGACCAGGGTGAACTCAATCGATTGAATTGCTTTGAAGGTGGCATAAAAGAAAGTTGATGCTACTGAACTGTTCTTCTTACGACTTCCTGCTTTGTGCTTTGAACAAATGCGACGCTTAGCTTTGCGTGGTATACCTCCTAGACTTGCTGTGTAGTAAATGTTCAACGTAATTTATTTAATTAGTAAGCAGTATGTTCGGTCACCTAGAGACGCATCTCAAGTTGTGCCGGGGGACAGACGCCACCAGCCCGCGTGTGTAACGGTATAGTGAGGAATGAGCTACGATGGCGTTACTCAGCATGAAGTTCACGAGAAAGGAGTCCAAACATCGGGCAAGTTATATCGATCCCATTGTGGTGCCTTCAAACCAATCAATATACGCAAACAAGCAGTGGATATTCCAGTAATAACCTGCCCCAGCTAACATCGGAAAAAAACTGGCAATGCAAGATATGAATTTTCACTAAATTTACTCAACAGTTTCTATTTTTGCAACAATTTTTGGTAGATACGTCAGCTAACAACGGAAAAACAACCAAATTGTGGTTTAAAATACAGTTCCGGACTTAATATAACTGGCTGAATTGCCAGCCACACCTCAACCACTTAGACTCCAGATTGTGGTCCATATTAGTGGGCATGGTATGCTTTTCTCGACACCATATACAAATTGAGTCATTGAAGGGAGCCCTTGTCGGTGAAATGAAAAATTAGTCCTTGCATAAAGTATATCTCGGGTTCGAGGAGTTCTTTGAAAGCAAATGGACATCATTCCGTTGTTGTTGTAAGTTTTGTACATATTTAAATACTCCAATAAATTGTAATTCACCTTTTTGTTCGTATATGTTGAAAATAACTAAACTCTGGCCATAGGCCATAGGAAGTAATTGGCAGATTGAAGTATTGTTTCCAAAATACATTTTTTGGATAAATAATTATTCTTTTCAATTTTTGTGTACCCGTTTTTTTGACTGAGCTAGTAGCATTGTGCATTTAATATGGTTCTCTATATCGTTGACTATATCATAATTGCCATAAATATAAATTCTTTAAAGCGTTGAGCAACTGCAATACTTAAGGTTCGATATCTTATGAAGTGCGTGCTAGAGGAGAGAGAGAGAGAGAGAGAGAGAGAGAGGGAGAGAGAGAGAGAGAGAGAGGGGGGAGAGAGCGAGCATCCTTTTGGCGATCCATTACAGCACTGATTCATGTATTAACTGAATAAACATGCTTATTGCATTTACATTGCGATTAAAAATGGTCAAAGCAATAATTTAAGTTGTTCCTGGAATTTTATCTTCAGCTGAAACCATAAAAAGCCTTAAAAGCTATTGAAACAAACGAGTGTTCGAGTTTGAAAGCCAATTCTTAAAGAAAAGTAAAATACAAAACATTNGAAAAGAGTGAAAGAGTTTGAAATTCTTAAAGAAAAGTAAAATACAAAACATTCCACATGCAAAATTTTGAAGCAAAAATTAAATAAAGTACTTTGTACGGCTTCTGTGAATGTGAGAAATAGCATTTGTTTTTTTCCGAATTATTTATTTACTTTTTGTTTGTTTTTCACTTTGCGGTTACTGTCAAAGTAAATTTTGACGCGCACATTATATGGATGCGTGTCTGTTAGGCAACACAGTCTATATGAGCATACCGCATGCAATAAAATCAGAAATTAATTATAAAAAGTAAAGAAAAATAAACATCAAGTAACCTTGGCAGTGATCCTTTTGCTCCTCTTGCATTATTTACTTATTTCCTTATGATTTTTTTCTAGAGCCTCAGCCTTGCTCGTGCAAAGTTTGCGTGCCGGCGGCACTTGTCATGAGAACTTGCAAAAAATGTTCTGGATTTTTTATTATTTCCTTTTTTACTTTGAAATTGCATTCGCATTGCCGGTGCAATGCACGTTTGCCTATTGCATTCATGCACTTCTGTTGCAATCGCATGCAAGTAAACGTTTCTCATGTGCAACTTAGTTTGTGTGTGTAAGCGGAGGTTGATGCAGTTGCCTAATGCACTTTGTTCCATATATTTGTGTCCCGGTTTCTTGTGCATTCTTGCCACACTTATTACTTTAGGGAAGCAGCCGTTCTTGCAACTGGCAATTTGCTTACAATTTCCGTGTTGCTTTGTTACTTTACTATTATAATTTCTTTTCGAAACATTTTGTATTTTATTATTTTTTGTCCAGCAATTATCTGCCTGCGTGACGTGTGCTTTATTCATTCACAATTGTTGTGACGTTTGTGAGTGTTTTCATATTTATTTTTATTTTTATGCAACTGTCTGCATGCAGTTGTATGTGTATTCTTATTGCTGCTATTTGGGAATATTGCACTCACAATCCGCATACACTATTAATTGAAAATACTAAATTTTCCATGTCTAGACAGAAAATTATGTGACAATTGCACTTTTGTTGTTGCTTTTGTAGTGCTTTATTTTGTTCGTAACACGCTTTAATTTATTTTCATGTTGTTATTGTTTTTAAAATTGTGTATCCCTTTTCACGCATTGTCAACGCAGGACATTTTATATTATTATCTGCATTTACTTTTATTAAAACATATTTTCGCATAAATAAATTAATTATGTGTCTCATGGTTGTAGGTTGTTACGTACCGCCGCATTCGCACTTGTGTGGCTGAGTATGCGTGAGTAGCTCAAACACGTATTTTGTGAGGTATGGTTAATTCAAAATTTCAAGTAAATTGTTATACCTATCACTCAAATCTAATGTTAGAGGCATATAGATTAAAAAAAAAAAAAATAAATAAATAAAT
>JXOS01046982.1:0-10503 GCA_001015075.1 Cirrula hians
ATTCCTCTAAATTTATTAGCAAATCAAAATTTTGATAAAGAACCTTCATGTTTCTAAGAATTTTACAAAAGATTGGGCTGAGTTAATTTTATTACAAATTATTTTTTATGCCGCAGAAACCGAAGTTTTGGGACATAGTAAAAACTATTTAATTTTCATTTTCTAAATATGCTTTTAGCGATGCTGGGTTTCTTCATGTTGTTATACTCGTCGACAGTAAAATTGTGTATATTTTGTATATTGTGTATGTCCATATGTCTGAAACACCTAGAACGAATAATCAGAAACGTAAATATTGAATAGTATTCAAAAACCTATTAAAATATATAGTGATATCAGCAGAATCATCACAGGCATTGGTCTAGTAATGTCAGTCGTCGGGAGCTAGATTTAGGAAATTTCGAACACATATTCTATGGAAAAATTTTAGAGCGAAGTTTAAATTTTGATAAAATCTGATTCACACCAATTAACCTGCTTACTCAAAATTAGGGCCTTACATCTACTGCAGTCGTAAAAGTTGATATATTGCAATTAAATTTCATTATTGTGTGAATATACTTAAATGCTTTGTTCAAAAACTGGCAGATTGGACCCTCATCAGAGGTAACTTCAATCAATGTGTTTTAGTCACATTCATCATTGAAATTCTACAATCAGTATATTGAAAGTATGCATTAAAAATGGGCATGACTGAATACAAAACTAGGGTATGCACATACTATATCCAAAATTGTTTTTTATTAATTACACAAAATAATCTTTCTAGAGTTCAAGCTTTATCGCTATCTTTTGTCCGTTCTGTGTACGTAACAATTTTGACGCGACATCTATCCAATTGCCGACATAAACGAATAATTATTTTCTGATCATTTTTTGCTATAATGCTAGAAAGTAGAAATTAAACAATATTATATCCACTTCAATTTTTTTTTGGCTTTGAATCCTTTTATGTTTGATTTTCATCCAAACATGTTCCTTTTTGGCTCACGCACCGGTAATAATTATTATTACTCAACAATAATTTCGTTGAATTTCATTAATTTCTTGGCAAAATTTGTTTAAAACCCTCTTTTCGGAACAAATAGGGTTACTGGATATACCTCTGATATTCGTCCGATCATTGTGATTTTTGGTACAAGCATTAATAATAATTATGATCACTCAATACTAAAATTTCGTAAAAAAAATAATTTTTCGTAGACACATTTGCTTAAAACCTTCTTTTCGGATGACATAGGTGTAGTGGAGATAGCTTCAATTTTCATGCAATCATGCCCATTTTCGAAGGATGCAGAAGCCCTAAAGTACCAATTTGAAATAAAGATTATTCGTAGATTATGTGTGCCGAAATTGGTAATTTCAAAATTTGATGACGGACAGACGGATATACGAATACACGGACTGGCGGATTGACGGATGGACATCGCTATATCGAATTCTGTGGTAATGCTGATCGTATCGGTATATTTTTTGTTTTGTCCGATCGCTCGTTCTAGTTGTTACAAACGGATGACCAAAAAAAGTATACACTTAACCAATTTTATTGGCCATGGGTATATTAAAAAAAAACAGAAATATCCTAATTCAAAAACTAAGCAAAATTAAAAAATTATTTTTATTTATTTCGAGGTAATCCAATACCTCCGCAAATCAGAACTCCTTGCTGAAAAATCCTAGTGTGCAAAAAATTAGCTAGAAAATTGTCCCTACGTTAGTATAATTTTAACATCTTCTGTTAGTATGATAAGAACATTAACCTTCCGAATATTACCATCCCAAATATTTTGCAAATACAAAAAAAATAAATCATCATTTATCATTTTCATAAATCAGAAATAATGCAAAGCTGTCATATACTCTGTAGTGTGAATTCAGTGACTTTTTACTGTACGCAAAAGTGACTTATTGAACACCTCAATATCAACAATGCATTTGTGTATTTTCCGCAAAGTGAAACTATTTTGAATCCTACGAAACAAATGAATATTTGCTTTCTATTATATTAAATCTATTGTCATTATTTCTATCTAAAAGATTTTCCAATCACAATAGAATCGATTAAATTTTAATGGGCATCAATGTATAAAATTAAAAAAGGAAAGTTATTTCTTTTTATATACTTTGTAAAAAAATTGCACATCATGAATGGATTTTGATTGTTGTCTCGAATCATTTCAAGCTTACTGATATCTGGCAACATCTGCAGCGTAATGATAACTAGCACGTTGCACGTTAATTAAAATTTTCCAGACAATCTCTTTATTCCATATGAAGAACTATGAAAAGCACGTTAATAACAATTGATGGTGCAATTTTGGGATACCTCTAGTATTTGAAAACAACGAAAAGGAGATGCGCTTGTTCATGGATTTAATTCCATTTTATGTCCACCAAGACCTGGCCAATATTGAAATTCAAAATGCTAACAAAATACCCTGCCAAAAAATGGAAAGAATTTTTTTACTATTCACGTATGCAGTTGATAGTGAAATAATTACTTGGTGGCCATTTGAAATTTCATTATGCACTCCGAAGGTGTTACCTATTGTGAAATTTATTGACTTTATGTTACAGTTTGCTCTTAATTGCCTAAAACAACAACAGTCTCCGCATTGAATGGCACAAAATTTTCAAAAATTTTTTTTAATCAAGACAATAAAAATATTTACAAGTATTTATGGAAATGTTTTTAAAACATGCAGGACCGCCAGCTGTGCGCTGTTACGCATGCAGTGACTTTTAATTTGAAGCATTTCAGCATTTTAATTTTTATTAATTTTTTAATATTGTTTTATGTCAAACTGAAGTGGCGTGTCGTTGGAAGTACCTAGACAAATTATGCTACATGCTTATTAGCCATGCCATATTACGCCGTGACAGAGACACAAAACATGTTTTGTTTTTCAGCTGACCAAGTAATTTATAAGCTCGCAACGCCGATAACACGTTGGCCTAGCGCCAAATGAGGCACATGACACACATTTAATTAAAACTATGTAATTAAGTGAATTTAAAAATTTCAAAACAACTTGTAGGTGTCTTTTGTTTGCAGCACACACACAAATTAATATCAAAATTAGCTGAGCGGCGATGCAATTCTGTATCAGCCAGCCCCCACCAGCTACATACTGTCGATGAAAACCAAACATTTGACAAGCCGCGGAACAACAGAAATAATTTAAATGTAAAAAATGCATATTTTCAATAGAAAATTTCCATAAATTTTGTATGAATAAATTTGGTAGCCAGTGTATATGTTTCCATTCACGCGACAAGCGTAAACACCTGAGTTTATTCGCGCCTAAATTATTTTCGTTGCATTTTCATTTCGCTTTTAAATATTTTTTGAAACAGCAGTTTTTAAATATATTTTCAAATATATAAGAAAAATTAAAAAAAAAAAAAAAATTAAAATCAATTTGCTAATGCTTTTATATGAAGTGCTTTAAAAAATTGTTGTTGAAACACATTTGCTATGAAACACATATGCCGNCGCTTTTATATGTGCTTTAAAAAATTGTTGTTGAAACACATTTGCTATGAAACACATATGCCGCATATGTGTATCTTGTGATATTATTTCCAGCTTAATTTAAATGTCTTTTCTTCAGGCACTTAATGATTTATAAAATAATAATAATATTGATAATAAAGTGAGGGTAAAAAACAAATGCAAATCGAATCAAATGGCACAAATCCGAACAAAGGAAATGTAAACATTGCCCGTCAGACACGCAGCATTAAAATGCAGCACCGCATATAACAAATTATGCTTATCGTAATGAAAAAAATTTAAATTCAATGGTTAATAAGATTAAATAGTTGAAAAAGCCACATTTAAATAAAGTTTATTGATTTTTCCATTTTTACTGACACGAATAGAGTTGTAACCAAACACAATGGAGCTAAGCAAATAAAAATATTATTTAATGCTGGTTGTTTATCGGTTTCGTTGGTATTTAGCTCCATGATCGCTTAACGATCGAACGCTATTTAGGGTAATTATCGAGCTCTAGTAGCTATTCAAATCAGGTCATAAAATCCAGCTAATACTGTAATAAAAATTTGAAAAGAAACTATTGGTATACGATCACGTTGGCCTGTGGTCAACTATATATGCGCCGTTTGCGTCAATTGTTGCTTATAAGTTATATGCGGAAGATATTTCTGTACCAACAAAAAATAGATTTTTTTCTCAGTACGTCTTCTAAGGCGCACAGTAAAATATGAATCGCTTTGAAATAGTAAAGTACAGAGAAGTATGAAGATGAAATGGTTCAGCCTGAAATCCAAAACGACATGTTTTTAATAAGTCAAAAACAAAATTTTTATTTAGAAGTGTACCAGAACTACATCAGATTTTCATCCACTCATTCCCATATGCGGTACAACTATTGTTCATACTTTTGTCCACTCAGTAATTACACTTTGCATTTCATTAATAATTGATTAGTGACTAGTTTGGCTTAAGATCCCCTATAATAAATATCATTTCAAAATTNTGCTTAAGATCCCCTATATTAAATATCATTTCAAAATTTCAAATATTACACATCCAGTACCCGAAATGTTTTTCANGGCTTAAGATCCCCTATAATAAATATCATTTCAAAATTTCAACTATTACACATCCAGTACCCGAAATGTTTTTCAAACTTAAAGCTTTAATTTTTACCTTGGTTTTGTGTGCCAAATTTGGTAAACCTAGGTTAACGCGTTCTTCCTTATTATTTGATGACGGATTGACAGACGAACGCATTAATAGCGGATCGCAGACATCGCTCAATCGAATACTGTAGTGATACTGATCATATCAGTACTTATTTTAATAGGTCTTCTATAACTAATCTTGGGTGTTGCAAACGTATGGACAAAAACGATAAACATTTAACAATAAATTCCCGAGAGTAAGATACACATCGCTTCCAAATTGTTAAGTGCAGAGAAGTCACATAAATCACATGACGGATGGACGGACATATACATGGACGGTCATACGGACGAATAGAACAGATGCTGATCATATCAGTATATATTTTGATAGGTCTCCGATTACTGGTTCTGGGTATTGCAAACGTACGTATACAGTTTGCCAATTTCGTTGGCTTCGATTGTAAAGAATGGTATTGGTATTATGGGTTTGCTCAAAATATAAAATGCATATGGTTCCGAGGTATTTTGAGACAGATTCATTATATTCATTAAAAATGAGTTTTGATCGTCCTTTTGAAATTTGGTGAAACAATTTGGTTTACCGGACTCTTTTATAGACAGTGACGCCATCATCGAGAATTGGCAAAATTGGTCACCGATTGTATTTCGAGAACAACCCCAAGCCATTAAACGGGAAAAGTTATATTTTTTCATTTAACGATTGTAAAATTGATAACTATAAATAAGTATAAATACCTATTAAATAGTATAATTTACCCTGTTGAAAGAAGAACTCATACCAAGTTTCATTTCGTTTTCGATGATTTCGCAATAAATTCGTAGAAAATTAAATATACCCTTCGCCCAAAAAATCTTAGAGCTTAAATGTTTGCCCTCAATCGATGATCTTTAAATCTAAGTATTTCCTGCAAAGTATGTTTTTCTGGTCTGTACAGGTCAGTTAGTGTGGAGTATAATTGTTTGAGTGTTCATTATGAATATGTGATTTAAACTAACGTACATATTTCTATTTATCGTTTATCTATCATTTATTTGTATTTGTAAGTATCCAACGCTTTATTAGAAACTATAAAAATTAGGGCAGATAATATTTGAAAATATTCAATAATTAATATTTAATTCAAGAATTTTTATGAAATTTTACATAATAAATACTAAATAATTTTTCAAAATCATTTATCATTATATAAGTGGCATTCGAGTGGGGTTTTCATAATCAAATGTGTGTGGGTTGCGTCCATAAAAAAACTATTCCCATAATTTTTTGTAGTTTACAAGAATATAATTCAGTAAATAGCAGTGAATAAAACGAATTATTTCGAATATTTTAGTTTATTCATTTTGAAATCACACAAATTCAAAACCAATACCCATACTACATTTTTGTTAATTGTGCTGATAACAGCTACGTCTGCGACGTGGAAACCGTTCAATAACCATTTTGGAAATTATGTTAATTAAGTTTTTGTTGTAATTCGAAACATCGTTGAAAAAAGTTGTTTGATCTTAAAAGATAACCACATTTATAACGAAACTTTCCGACTGAATTAAGAAAACCCAAAATTAGGAAATTCAATTGGCTTCTGCGTGCTTATTCCAATCAATGCGAAATGCTGTAGCATAAATATTTGTAATTGCTCTGTTGAACAACAAAAGAAACAAATCACGAAATCTATACAAATAAAAAAATAACATTTTTAAAATATTTCGTATCAAATACATTAACAACGAATCTTGTGAACAGCAAAAATCTCAATTAGCATTTGAAAATATGTGATAATTGATTGAGTGGCTGTTAATCAACTATTAAATCAAGATTAAATATTTCCTTAATGAATAATAAAAAATACTAGCTTTATAAACAAATGCCAAGCAGCAACACATACATAAACAATCTAAACAATGAAATATGCAAGACAGCAGCAACATATACCATATTTGGTGCCTAAAAAAAGAACCCGTGTTTCGAGACTGTCCAGTGCTTCATATCTACATTCATTTAAAAATTTGTAACCCGTACAGGTTGTACTCAGTTACGTAAAATGATGTTTTAGTGTGTAGGGAACTAATAGCGAAAGCGCAACAAAATTGCTCGAAAGAACCAGAGGATCAAGTGCGCATCAATCGCTCGCTGTCTCATTTTCGCTTTTTTTCGCGATTAATTTTGGGTACGTTCAAGCAATGTATTCATACTTCTCTTTTTATCAAATGTTCATGTATTGGTTTCCTGATTATCTTAACACACTAGTAGAAATAGTTTGTCTATTCCATAATTTCTTGCTTAAAGCTCGAAGCCATTTTTTGTACATTTTGAATATTGTTTCGAACTGATTCAATTTTTAATGTTTAAGAAATTATATACAAATGCAAAGAAGTTCACCAGTATAGTATCCTGAATATAGGATCTAAAGAGAGATCATGAGCAAATAACAAATTCGATCCGTTGCGCATTTCATAATTGAACTTCAGTCTTTTCAATTTACTAGAAGAAAGCGTCACGAACTGTTAACTGTGAAGCCCCACTTCAAAAAAATTGAAAAACCTTGGACGAACAAGAAAATTGCATACAATTCAATATAAAANAAGAAAAAAGGACGAACAAGAAAATTGCATACAATTCAATATAAAAAAAAATGCCTGTTCGCCTAATTGAAACAGCAGTACATGAAGCTCAAGGAAATGAAAAATAAAATAAAAATATATAATGTTAAAATTTTCCTTCATAAACCTAAAAATTTCAAAAATTTCAGAGAAAAGTCAAACTACTTAGGCTATTCATAAACATTGTAATACGGCCCAACTAGTCTGGATCCTGTCGAAGAAGTTCAAGGTGTGTGAAACTATTGGAATTCACAACCATGGTCAATGTGAGATTTTCTGATAACAGTAAAAAAAAACTGTTAAAAAGAGAATATACAAATTGCCGGTTCTGTTATACGGAGCTAAAGTTTGGACGCATACCAAATCTGATGACCATGCACTGAGTGTTTTCGAGAGGAAAATCCTATTATCCATTATTGCCCTTATTGGGAATATGGCAAATGGTGCATCCGGTGGAATCAAGATCAATATGAAATCTGCTGCGATGTTGACATGGTCAAAAGAATTGAAATTCAGCGGCTACGTTGGCTAGATCATATCCCTCGTAAGGATGAGTCATCAGCACCTTGTAATGAGTTCGATTCCGATCCGAGCGGTGGTACTCAAACCTGTGTTGGACTGACCAAGGTTCGAAATTATGTGTTAACACTAGGTATCTACCCTCGTGAAGCATGGAGCGGAAAGATTGCTGATGCCACAAACTAGACAAGGTTGTAATGGCCAATTAAGTAAGTAAGTAACCGGTGTTGCCTTATCAATNGATAAGGTGTTGCCTTATCAATCCCAGTTGGGGCAGTTATAGTTACATTGCAATTTACTGTCTGCAAAATTTTGTGCACTTTTCGAATATTTGGCTTTTGCGCCGTCGATACTTAGCTGATAAAAACACTTGAAAGTTCTGTCGGTGAGTTATTCTCGAATTTATCGTGTGTCCAACAAGTACTTCCTGAGTACCTGTCGTTTCGTTCTTGTGATATAATTGATATAATTGACCTGTTATGCCCTTATTTATCTGTGGCTGTGTTTACCATTACAAGGTGGGTAATGATAGCATCTTAGCATTTTCCCAAAAGTTGCATTATACAAACAGAGGTACTCCTATGTAGTTCGAAAAGGGTGTATAAAAGGGATAGCAAAATTAATCAATTAAATTCAACGAAATTTCATTATTGAGCACAAACAAATATTATCAATGCGTCTACGAAAATATTTTAATTTCTTAGTAACAGTGAGAAATAAGTGCAGAACTCCTTTGAGATCAAACAAAGGGGTTTTTAAGTAATGTTCTCATAAAAATGCTTCTGTGGTTCTAAGTTATTTCTTTATTTACTACTTTCTTACTTATTGTTTCATGTAACCTATATTGACTTATTTTCATATATTTTCTATGTTCTTCATGCATTTGCCATTATTCTTGCTTAGGCGAACTTATGCAATAACTCTTATTAAAGATGCTTATAAATTATTCTGAAGCTGGTAATTGCATGTGCCAGCCCTCGTAATAGACATATAACATTAGCAGAAAGTTTTCGTAATGGGCTCTATGAAATTTGTGCAAGGTATGCTATGAAATGTATTGGCAACGGTATACTCGTAGTAGAACAGTGATGTCAAGGACAATGAACGGAAATGCAAAGTGCATTCTGTATGATGCATTTTGATGCTGCAGGGTGTCAATTAAGCTGCCACATTCTGTATATGTGAGAAAGGAGTATTTTGTTAAATTTCCTTTTTTATTGTGTAATGTTGCTGAAATGTGTGCTGTGGCTGGTAATTATTAGCAAAGGGCACAGCGAACAACATGTTACTTTTGGACCACACAGTCTGTTCGACACTAACGTAATGCACCAGAGCGTATATATGTGCGTAAGCATGTGCTTCATTTTTTTCTTTGATAACTTTTACGTACGCTGTTTTCCTTTTTGTGCTGGTTAAAAATTTCATTTAATNTTTCCTTTTTGTGCTGTTTAAAAATTTCATTTAATTACGAGCATGTTGCAAGCATGCTGCTGTGCTCTGCTTGGCATGCGTTATTGCTGCGCAATCAAAGGAGTCAATACATGCTTGCTCGCCATGCAGTTACGGTGCCAAAATTTGAACCCTCGATTTATGTGGCGTTAACCAAAACAGGGGTGTTACTGCACGAGGCCTGCTGCTGCGAGTTATTTTTTAATTTTTTTATTATATTATACGAAACATTGTTTTGTTGTTGCCGTTTTGACATTATAATTTGTGAATGTTATTACAATAAGCCAGTTTGCGTTTCCTCTACTTTTGCCAGCTGGCCGCTAGTTGTGTTAATTTGATAAAAAGAGATATACAACAACTTTTTTCTTTTTAATAATTTACTTTTGTCTGCCCATTATGCCGTTGTCATAGGTTATGAAAACCGACGCTATGGCGACAATTTATAGGCCGGCAGACGACAACAGCAATTTACAACAATTTTTATTCGTTTGAATGCGTTGAAAAATTAGCTAATTTTTGATTATATGGCATTCAATGTGTATTTCCATGTTAATTAGTTTGAAATCGTCTGAATGCCTCTATAATGAATTGAATATGACAATTTTATTGTGTAATTTATTTGTTTTAAATGGAAATAATGTCTGTCGGCAGGTCAGTGCAAACAAGTTCTTCGCTTTGTAAGGAGGCGGGCATAATTATATTCAAAGCATTTTCTTAGTGAGAGGGAATAGATGAAAATATTCTCTCCTTCAGCACTGTTTTGTATGCAATTCACGTTCAAAATACAAGACCTTAAGGAAATCTNGCACTGTTTTGTATGCAATTCACGTTCAAAATACAAGACCTTAAGGAAATCTTGAGTATAGAACCGAAAGATATATTTCATTTCATGATACTTAATGGCTACGAGACTTTGTCAGATGGCTACGAGACTTTTGCTGATCAGAACAACAGCATTTAAAATTTGTTGATTCAGTAGGAATAAATCGCTTTAGGGATTAATGAAGGAATTATTAACTTGGGGATATAGCAAAAATATATACAGTTTAAGGTGAATTTGCAATGGGAGTGGCCATCTTTCCAAGGAGATCCGATTTCCAAAGCAGACAGATTCTTTTTGTTTCGTTAATGAGCATGAATGGCTGTCTAAATCAAATTAAAAGTTGTAAATAATGCCTTTTACAATAGACTTATAAACGACTATGTGAAATGCCCGTAGGCTTATATCAAAACGGTTATTGCCAATTTCATTATCAA
>JXOS01047069.1:0-23859 GCA_001015075.1 Cirrula hians
ATAAAGAAAAATAAATAAAATAAATTTTAAAAAAATGTTTATATATAAATAAATAAAATATAATATAAAAATACTAAAAAAAAATTAAAATATATGAAAATAATAATAAATATCAGCATATACAAATAAGTTTTAAGCAAATAAACAAAATATAAAATTTTTAAAATAAACTAAACTACAAGTCAACTTTCCTCTATACTTTTCGAATATAAATAAGTATTTTCGGCTTTTCTTAAGCAACATCCCTGATTGGTACATATAACTCTATATATACGGGTGATATGTCCGACTGTGATATATTTGAAGTGATTAAGAATGATGCTACACTTTGTACTATGAGCGAGTCCGGGAGACCAATCAGGAAAACGGCAAAAGGTGACTTACTTGCAACGCTAAAACGAATAGCAAACTTGGCGGGAGACACCTTCAATGCAGAAATGAAAAATGTTATTGGTACGGCAGTGAATATAAAAGCCCTATCCGATGAAATGCTCTAGCGCCATTTCAAAGACTTGGATGAAGTGACCATTAAAGATGCCGTTATACGGGCGATTCAACACATAGTAACCCCCGAGGTTGAGATTCCCCTCAGCACAATAAAGACATTAAGAGCTGCATATAGGGGAATGCAAACAGCGGTTCTAACTCTTCCTGCATCACTAGCAAAACAACTCTTTGAAATCAAGATCAGCTGGGTGAACTGCAGAAACAGAGAAAAATTACAGCTTGGTCGTTGCTCCAAATGTCTTGGCTATGGCCACTTAGGTTGAAATTATAGCAACAATGCTAATGTTAGGCAGCCAGCATACATTTAGCAGAGTTGGTGCAGGTTCAATTATCGACCTTAGTTTCGTCAGCACAAGCATTTCAGCACAGTGTTATCTTAGCGATATCTATACACATAGTGACCAACATGCTATTACACTTTCGTTACAAAATCATATCGCTTTCCACGACACAAGAAATAGGCTTGCTAAATGCAATGTCAAAATCTTCGAAAAAGAGTTCTTCCTCACCTCATTGGTCGATTTACTTGAATCGGGGTTCGCTAACTCGATGGCGGGCACATTCATCAAAAATATTACTGATGCATGCAATGTCGCAATGGTTAAGAACCCCTTTAAAAATGGGCATGTCCAAGTAAATTGGTGCACGGAAGACATTTCTGAGAAACGCAGGATCTGTAAAAGGCTAAGACGACTCTCCCAGAGAGCCAGGGACAGAATCCTTTCCAGGGTCCTCTAAAGCTAAAATAATGCAAAGCAAAAACCTAAATCAACACATCAGGGAAAGCAAAAAAAAATTGTTTCTTCAATTTATTCGATGAAGCCAACTCGAACACATGGGGCACCGCATATAAACTTGTCATGAAAAAGTTTAACGCATACCGTACGCCGACACCGACCTGCCCGGTACTGCTCGAGAAGATCGTCAAGGAACTGTTTCCCACACAGCCGACTTTCCCGATGACTTACTTCAGATGAGAACTGCAGTAGTCCGTTCCACTCATATCGGAAAATGAAGTGTTGACAGCGGTGAAGAAAATTAAAGACACTAACAACAATATTAAATACTTTCCTGAGGGTATATTCCCGGACATTATCCGAAAACAAGTCACGTATTATCAGAGCCATCAGCGTACCGCCCAATTTGTCCCCTAGACTCGGCAGTTTAAGAACTGGAGAGCATCGGTGAGTCTGTCGGTGCATTAGTTCTAGTTCCAAAGATCAAGATCCACAGGAGACGCGTGCATTCTGATTAATGAAATTGCTGAAGAAGCAGTAGCCAGCTGAAGATGGGTGGAAGGAGGAATAGTGCGTAATCGGAACATTCGATGTCAAAATTGCATTCAATTTGGCATCCTGGTTCCACATCCTTAAGGCCTTGAGCTCCAGAAATTTTTCGTACCACCTAAGGACAATAACATCTGACTATCTGGGTAAGAAAACATTGTTTTACTCCACTAACAACGGAGTGAAATACCTACAAGTGACTGGTGATATACCTTAAGGTTCTGTTTTGGGTCCAGTACTATTGAACGTTATGTACGACGACATCATCCAGCACAATCTCCCACCCAAGTCGAAGATTATAGGTTTCGCGGATGTATCACTCGCAGCGAGGCTAGCGAACGATTCTGCAAAAATACTCAAAGGGTGGCTGACGAAAATGGGTGTGTAGCTAGCTGACGCTGAAACGGTCCATATTAGCAGTAGGAAAAAAAGATAAACGGCAAGAATAATAGTTGGAAATTACGTCATAGCTTCAAAACCGCACATTAAATATTGAAGTGATACTGGATGATAATCACAATGTTAACGAACATATTATATATATGAGTACCAAGGCAATTAAAGCATCCTGTGCGCAATCCAGAATTAGGCTCACCTAAAGAGGTCCAAGGCAAAATTCAAGCAAACTGCTATGGAGAGTTAAGTCAATAATTTTATATGCCTCACCAGTTTGGGTAAACGCAAAGACAATTTACAGCATTCAGCAGATACATAACGTCAGTATAGACAAACCGCTCTCAGAGTATGCAGCGCCTTATGTACAGTGTCTGAAGACACGGTACTGTTAATATCTGACCTGTACCCACTGGATCTACTTACAACAGCAGCTGCGAGAATGGAAACTTGGCGGAGAACATCGCGAGTCCTGCGCAGACAACATGCTGCAGTCTTGGCAAAGAAGATGGTCCCAGATGCAGCACAGTAGCTGGACCCGCAAACTAATACCTTCTATAGGCGTTACGGGGCATGGCTGCTTTAGGCAGATAGATTTGTACAGATTTGGTCAATTGGCGGACCACTTTTGTGCATACTGTGGTGTCGACACGGTAGGGGACGCCAAATACGCATTTTTAACAGAACTCGATTTGGGGAAATTAGTGTTCACTCTTTCAGAGAAATTGGTCAGCCTATTCGCTCCCAGAATATAGTTGACTTAATGCTCATCAGCGAAAAGAATTTGTCAGCAATTTGTACTATGGCGTCTCAAATTTGCAATGGGCTCAGGCGACCCGATCGCATTCAAACGTCGACGTGTTAGGAAGCCAACACAGTGGTCTCCGAGCCTATTCCACTCGCTCCACACGGTGGATTTTAACGCTTTCACCTAACCATAATAACAAACACACATACACACAATGAATATTGTCAAAGCATGGCTCGAGTAAAATAGCTTCAATAGAATCACAATATAAATAATAAATCATCATATATTTAGTTTATACAAATGATCTTTTATTTAATCAATTTAAAATATATATTATATATATATTCTATCTCATAAAAATTTTAAATAAAAAACGTGTGTTCATTTATTTTTCTTAATTTCTCTAGCAAGAATTTTTTATTGCGATTCATATAGCAAAGAATTATAATAGTTCAAACGAAATTCATAATCAGCCAAGTCCTAGTCTCACCCCAAGTTCAACGTTGATAGAATCGTATCCACGATTTAGTCTTAATAAATGTATGCTTATTCTCGTCTTTCATCAGTTTCATAGTTCTCACCCTTGATAAATATTTTATCTTCCACCCAATCCATTTGCATTATTTGCTCTTTACAGAGTGTGCCTAAAATGATTTACACTTTTACACTAGTTTTATATTTGAACAAACGCTCACTATTCCCGATGATTTATATCATGTGGAATATCCAGAGAAAAAACTTCATTTTTACTTCATAAAAATAAATAATAAATTAATTTTTGCCTTTTTCGTTTGTTATGAATGCATGCATGGAGGGTTTGCATGTTGTTTTTTCAGTTTTAGTACAAATATTCTAATCGCCGAAGAAACAATAGTCGACACAAATCGCGAATTCAATATATTCTCACAATCATCATGATTATCATCTTTTCAACAAAGACTGAAAGACGATGGATCGATCGATGTACCACTCAACAAGGGATTTCATGTTATGTATGGTGAGAAAGTGAATACTAAATATGGTTAAAAAATCATAATGGAATTTTATAATTTTGTTATATTTTTCCCAGCCAAATATACTGAGATGAGAGAAGAGGTCATGAGCAGCTTATGCAGCGGACAATTTGGAATTTAACCAAGTTCGAATTATGATTTGCAGATAAACAAAATACAACAATTAAAATAAAATAAAAATAATAAAAAATTTTGCGTTTTTCTTTTATTATGCATACAATGTTTATATGTTGTTTTTTTTTCAGTTTAAGTTCAAATATTCTAATCGACGAAGAAACAATAGTCAGTGGATAGAAGCTTGGGAGAAAAAATGAATCGATTTATATGATGCAATAGTGAAAAAAATTTTCTAACAAATTGGATCTTAAAACGTCATTATCGTACCGTTCATGCAAATATTAAAATATTCGATTATAAACATCAACAAAAGCAATACCAACAATAAGAAAGTGATAATGATTAGTGAAATATATTGTAAGATGTGTGAAAAGAGGGTTTTGGAAAAGAATTGTAGGAACCATTTACAGACAAATCTTCATAAATCAGATTATATTGAAAACTTTGAAAATAATATCAAATGTTTAAAATTATCAAAATAGAATAATAACTTATATGGTTGAAAATAACCACAAAGATGATGTTATTGTAGACAATTTTTTTGAATGAAAAAAATCAAAAATCTTTGATGTTTTAAATATGAACTAAGAAAAAACGCAAATATAAAATTTAATTTTGAATTTTTGTGTCTCATTGGAACTAAATCTGCAAAAATGCAAAAAAAAAATTATGAAAATTAATGAAGCTGCAGATGATTTATACAGAATTTTTTCTGAAAAATTTAATAAACTCGTTAAGAAAATGAGTGAATTTCGAGTAAAATGATAGTTGGATTTTAATAGACATTTTATATTTGGAAATAATTATTAACCAATATGTGCCCTTAAAGGGTACGCAATTTATACAACAACCAGATTCAATTAAGAACAAACAAGCGTGTATAAATATAAAAAATTCGGATGTCATTGTAAAAAATGAGAGTATAAATCATTATGTCTTTATTAAAAACATCTATCGGTTTTTTATTCAATGGCATGTCAACATGAAAACTATCATTAAATATTTTACAATCGGATCAAATGCTTCATAATTTACCCGCCATCTGCCTTAATTAGGCGGTATGACACTTTTTGAACATCTAAATGGAACCGCAATGTCAATTTTGTTAAGTATGTAGGCACAATTGATTTCACCAGTGAGTACTCGAAACACGAATAGTGCGCTGAGTATGCGACGCCGAGTCAACCAGTTCATATTAATTAATTTCAGCCGACTTATGGCGGCAGATTCAATTGTTTTCCAAAGTCCAGGTGTCTGAGGGCAAATATTAAAAATTTCTTTTGAACCGTTTTGTATTCTGTCGACATATGTAGCAAACTGCACCATATTCTAATATCGGCCGAACTAGCGTTACAAACAAGGCATTGGTAACGTATGGATCATGGAACTCTTAAGCATTTCAATTTAACCAAGCACGGACTAAGCTCTATTGGCCATCAAGTCAACGTGGTCTTTAAAGCAGAGTTTTTTGTCTAACCATATAACTAGGACCTTGCAAAATTTTTTCACAGCCAAGTAAGCATTCGATTAAATAATATTTGCATGCCGAAGTAAATCTCTGAGAAAAACTCATTACGTAACATTTCTTAAGGTTCAACTCAAGATAATTTGATTTACACCAGCTCTGTACATTCTTAATGCCTTCTTGCAGTTGGTAAGAAGCATCTGCTGCGTTTAGTGTTCTGAAGATTTTTGCTACATCAGCATAAAGGAGAATTTCCGAGTTTTTTATGACGAGCGGAAAATCATTGACAAAAACCAGAAATAAAGTAGGTCCCAAATGACTGCCTTGAGGAACACCGAACTACATGAAAAACCAGATATGACATGATGAGAGAAATGAAGCAAGTTCGTTAAGGTAGATCGTCCTTTTATGAATCCGTGCTGGGAAACCGATATTATCAACCGCAGATGTGGTCAAATAATTTTGCAACAGCACTTACCTTTGCTGTGCCCTTTTTGTGAACAGAAGACACATAGGATCTTTATCATTCGTTCGGAAATACACCATATTTCAGTGACGTATTAAATATGCGTTACAGTGGTTCACTCAATGAGTCACTACAAACCTTAAATACAGCATTAGGAACACGGTCAGGTCCATGTGAATATGTTGAATTGAGTCATTCGATATGACTGTACAGTAGTTGTGGTAACAACAGGCATTCGAATGTTGGATTCGTAAGGAAATGCATTGTGGACATCAGTTTGAGGGATTACCGGCTCTGAATAATTTGATGCGAATAATTTTGCAAACAAATTATAGAAAGACGACCCAAATTGTCGAGTTCCGCCATTTAACCGCATTGTGGGTGGCAATGTAGTAGCTTTTCGTTTTGCAGTAATGAATTTATAAAAAGCCCTTGGGAGGGTTGATACATTCCTCTTAAGCCTCGCGTGATATATATTATAGCAACGCGGGTTATATCTATTAAAGTTTTGCTTAGCAATAAGGTACTGACTATAATCCGCAAAGTTATTTGATCTTTTTTATTTTCTATGAAGTCTGTTTCTTAGACTCTTCAGGAGTAATAAATTGCGCGAGAACCATGGGTGCTTGTATAAAAC
Organism: Cirrula hians; assembly: GCA_001015075.1. Classification (NCBI taxonomy): domain Eukaryota; kingdom Metazoa; phylum Arthropoda; class Insecta; order Diptera; family Ephydridae; genus Cirrula; species Cirrula hians. The sequence goes on from JXOS01047069.1 coordinate 6,636, forward strand.
TTTATTCTTATATATATATTTTTTTTTTTTTTTTTTTTTTGTTTTNAAGAATCTGTTGTAAAAGTTATCTACAACCACATCAACGATAGCAGAATTAAAAATTATGGAGCTGTCACTTTCAAGCAAATCGTAAATAAGCGCTCTAAAGTCAGTGAGGCGAAAATTCTAATTTCTGATCTATTCTTCTTGAGATGACTGTTGATGATGTGAACGTTGATTAAGGGTTATTTCCAACTATGGATGATAAGAATCTTCCGGAAGAGAATAAGGCACAGTCAGTGACAGTGATACATCGCAAAACGAATGTATAAAGATTGAATCCGATAGCGTTTTATTTTAGTTGGATACGTTCTTCATCTGACCAATAGCCAAGTCTAGTGGACTAACGATAAACTCACATCTGTGAGACGGGCATAAAAACTTCAAATCCTCGTCATCCAGCCAGGTAATGCTAGGCCAATTAAAATCACCCAGTATAACGCAATGATCAGAAGATCTCATATCATCGACAGTTTTTTGTATAAAGTTGGTGTTTTGTTTGTAAATAAGCTTAAATTTGTTTATTTGTTTGTTCCTTTCACACGCAGCAAAAAATATTGTGGAAATTTACTATTTGTGGAAGCACTTATTTTTTCAACAAATTTTAACATCAAATTGTTTGTAATGAATGCAAACACTGTCAGGTATTCGAGGCAAGTTAATAAATAAACCGAAAATGACAACACTGCTAGTTCCATGTTAGTAATTCACTTAAAATTTCAGAAAAATTCAGGAGTAAGTGAAGAGTACGTCCGTCGCGATAAGAAATACGTAATATTTTATCAATATGTAATAAATGTTTGATATCATTTGCAACAAAAGAGATACTGAATCATAATAAAAGCGAATGTGCTAATAAAGTTACCAAATTACCAACTAAAGAAACTAAGATATTAAAATTTCAAAATTTTAAAAACCAAGTTGAAGTGCCTTTTGTTTTTTATGTGTATTTCATATCCATTTTAGAGCCAGTTGAAATTCAAAATTCGTTCAAGAAAAAATCTCCTCAAAAACATGTTCAGATAACCTTAAGCTAATTCAAATTAAAATATATTCAGAATATATAGTGTAAAGGACTCTGCCAACATTTCATTCAATCATAAATGAATGATTGTATTGCAATACATAAAAAATATTTATCAGTCAAAAATCGATGAATTATCTTTCACCTGAAGAAAAGACACGAATGAAAGAAGAAATTGTATTACAAGATAGAGTTGCAGTCCATTGTCATTTAACAGGAAAATTTAGAGGAGTTCATAGTCATTGCAATTTACAATATCAAGTACCAAAATGTATTCCTATATTTTCTATAATTTATCTTTATATGATGCACATATTTTTATAACAAAAGTATCATCTATTGAAGCTGAAATAAATGCTAAATAAATAAATATATATTTCAATAATTATTAGATTAGAATCACTTGCTAGCAAGTTAAATGAAATGACGAGCGATTGCCCAAAGCAAACCATTTGACTATCCGAAACCTGTCCCTTGGTGGAATTCAACCCTTGATTCCCTCCGACATGAAAAATCTAAAAAGTGGAACAATTTACAATAATTTACCAAGCAAATATCATTAACTACTGTAAGACATACGCAAATCTCAAATTTGAAATAAAAAAGCCAAATCACTCAGGTTCTGTGTGCTCGATTCGACCTTCAATGACCATGCTTAGATTTCGAAACAAGTTATAGTCTTCACCATGTATATTCCAAACTCAACAAAATATGGACTATGGTGGATGCTATTTCGCAATGCGCAGTTTGTACAACTCAAGTCCCTATTCCTATCTTTTTGGCAATTGTTGATATATCTCGTAAGTGGTACACTGACTGAACGGTTAACTCATTCACTAGCGTAACTTTTGAGGGGATTATATACCGTTATCAAATGGTTTATTCCTAGTTTCGGTACAAAATTTTAAAAATTCTTTGGCTAGAAATCGGGTGCCATTGTCAGTCACTATCGTTTGAGGTACACCTACGACATCAAAGATGTGAATTTTCAGATTCTGAATAATACATGCAGAGTTAAACTTTTTCAGAGGATACCGGAAGGTAAATTTTGACAAATCTGCTGTAGGACTATTAACTGTGGTTTCCCTCTTACCAACAACAAAATATAATCAATATGATTTCTATTTACTTGTAGAACATTGATTTGCGAATGATTTTAGTAGATAAGAATATTTTCTGCAGCAAACATAAACTTTCTAATTAATAAATACTTAAGATTCGTCTTTCGCCTTTTTTGAATTTTATTGAGGTTTCTATTAGGTTATGCGTCCAGGAAACTCAATATGATTAAAACATTAAAAATATTTGTTTGTCGTAAAAGAAATAAATTATAGGGCATTTAAAATGAGTTCCTCATTATTTAATATTGACAAGCTCATGGAGACCAATTATGATACATTTGTAGACTAAATAAAAAGTGTGTTAATCCACCAAAAGCTATGGTCTATTGTTAATAATATTTCGAAAAAAACAAAAAGTATTAATGAAAACACTATTGAAATAGCGCAATGGCGAGCAAAAGACGAAAAACCAAGTGTCTCAATTATTTTCAGTGTGTCTGCAGGACAATTGGGATATATAAAAAATTGTACATAAGCCGTTGATTGTTGGAATACACGCATAGAAATGCATAGTCCAAAGTGTGGAATACCAAAGGTTACCCTATTTACATAGCTTATATGAAAAAAAATTAAAACTGGCGATTGTATTCAACAATATGTTTGTGACTTTATGTCATTTGTAGATAAATTGGCAGATAAATTGGCAGTGTTATGTTTTGGTAGCGGAGCAACATATCATTTATGTGGCTTAAAAGAGTTATTTGTTCAATTTAAAGAGTACTGTGAGCTTATTACTGTTGCGGGAGAAAACACAGTGGTGGGTAAAGGAATTGGTAAAAAATTATTTTTAATAATAAAGAATTTATCCTTGAGGACATGCTTTATGTTCCTTAACTATAATGTAATTTTTTGTCAATTGCCAAAACAGTTAAAAGAAATAATTTTAAAGTGAAATTTACAGCTAATAAGGCATTATTAAAAAATAAAATGAATAAAGTGATTTTGATGGCACATTGAATAAATGATATATTTTTATTAAAATGCGCCTAAAATCAAATATTTAGTACAAATACAAATAATGATGAATCCATCAAATGGCACCGTAGATATGGACACTTAAATTTCAAAATCTTAAACGAAATAGTTGATCGCAAAATGGTATACGGGTTAAATTCGAAAACTTCAACCGAAATTAATTGTGTACCTTGTATAATAAGGAAATGCTCTATGAAACACAAATCTGAAAACCGCGCGCATAACTTTCTCTCTCTATTAATATAACATCAAAGAGTGGTACAAGATAAATCTTATCTTTCATATAGAGCCGTAGCTGCGTACACCAAGTATATGTCAAGTATGCCCGAACAATTTCCAGAACACCCGATATACTTACAATCCGAAAGTGAAAATACTACGCACAACGAACAGTACCAGCGCTACTCCCAGTTGATCATCCAGAATTTTATATGAAAATTATGAAATTTTTGGTGCCAATTTTGGAATACCTGAACAATTTCCAGGTATACCTGATACTTGCTTGGTACTTGGAAGTGTTTTCCATCTTAATCTAAAAGAATATCTAACGCAATAAACCATTCGATGGCTAGTCCCTATTTGATGTCATTAAATTAAGTTTAATTTAATGTTTTTTATTTTTTAAAATTTTGTACAAATTTTTGAAAATATTCTTCATATTAATTTTTTTAAGAGGCCCGCTTTTACAGTTAACAGAGTAACATTTTGTTAACTCAAAAAAGTTTTTAATTGCACGCATTTAAACTAAGTATGTTTTTGTATATTTATTGAAAAATCAAATGTACAAGTTTTATGAAATTCCAAGAATTTAAGACAATGGTTGAACGGCAAACTGAAAGACAAATTAAAGTTATTAGATCTAATAATGGTGCCGTGTTTTTTAATAAAAAGTTTGACTAGTATGGCATGAGAAATGGTAGAGTCCGGCAACTTACGCCACCATATACCCCTCAACAAAACGGTGTTGCTGAACGTTTTAACCAAACAATAGTTGAAATGGCCAGATGTATGCTAAGAGAAGCAGGATTAAGCGAAACATTGTGGACAATAGCTTTAAAAACCGCTGGTTGTATTCGAAACCGACCGCCAACCAAAACTTTGGATGTAATAACACCATACAAAGTATAGAATAAACGAAAGCCAGATGTTCATCATTTAAGATGCTTTGGGCGCAATAGTGATTGCTCTAAAAAGTCTCCTTTTTAAGTGCAGACCAATGGGTAAGTATGCTATAATGGGTAAGTATCCGATACTTCAAAAGCCTACAAGCTGTTTTATAGAACACCAAATAAAAGAATAATAAGCCGATATGTTTAATTTATTGAAACTTATTATGAAGATAATAATGAAAATGATATTCCTGAGCAATATCAGTGTACTGAAAACATTAAGAATGAATTGGCACCCACATTCAAAAAGGAAATTAAAAATGAAGGTGTTGGAGAAGAACTACATGACATGATTGTTCACAGTGAACCAAAAGTTTTACGATCGCGGAAACAATCATCGTAGAACTCGCAATGCCTATTTCGACTAACGGAGTTCCCACTTTATTTTGCTGCTTGCCATCCGCAGTCTTTACTACAATATCTAACCGCTTTATTGCGTGGATTTGATTTATTTTTCTGCCTAAACAACTAACTGATGCACTGGAAACCAACAACTCGAACACTTCCTCATTTAACATTCTAACCGAGAATATGGTCTTATGTCTGCTTGCTGTCTGCTAATTGCCAATATGATTAAATTCTTTTACCGTTTAATTAATTTCCAGAAGGCTTTTGCCATTCCAGTGGATTTTCCTAATTTCCTTAAATTTTCTTTAATGTGTTATGATATTGCTTAAGCCTTTCGTGTAAAGGGATTAAAGGTGTCAAAGCTACAGATGTTCTTACAACCTGGTTGTTTAATAATTTTAAATTATTGATTTAATATTTTTACTGCCTGTTTGTAAGATTTTGGAAACTCTGATAATGAAGTGATTCGTACTGAGCTCTCTACGCACGTCCGGTAGTTTACCAAGATTCCGAAAAACTCTTGTTCTTCCGGAGGATTTCTAAGCTGGTTTTCTTTTTCTAAAATTCCATCTAAGTAATGCTCGAAATTCTCGCCATACTTCTGTTTTCAGTTACGGATCCTTTCATTTATGACTGAATCTGTACGAAACCTTTTTAAAATCGATTTTCATGTCCTCGCACAGTGCGACCCATTCTATTTGCCTTGGACTTCTAAAGTATCGCCAAAACCATGTTTGTGCCTTTCCTTCAACACGTAACACACGTAAAAGTATTCGTTAAATAGTTTACTCTATAAGCGAATTCCGTAGCTGAGATTCATGAAGACAAGCCATTCCGAGCAGATTCTGGTGAAAGAGATCGCCTGGCATTAATACTATTACCGTTTCTATTTTCCCAATGTTTTCAAGTACATAAATGCCTTTCAGGGACGGGGTCCATCTACCGTCGACGGACATTCTCAGAATTCTGCCTCGTCGCAGCCCTTACCTAATTGCTTTCTGCCTATTCTGGTTACCGCGATTTCTACTAAACAACGCACCTATTAGAAATTGAAAACGTAGATTTCTATCTTCTCGTTCTTCGATTCGCTGATTATCTCTTCTTCATTAAAACTGCAAATTAGCCTTAGAATTAGAACAGGTTTGGTTTTCACTGAGCTCAGTACTACGGCGCCCTTCCGTTACATTAAAAAAACTCCAAAACCTGAAAAAAAATAAAATAAAATAAAATAAAAGACAAAATATTTGTTTTTCCAACATAAGAGTAGTTATCTAAAGTTTTCATAATTTTGGCTTGGCTCAGGAGATGTGTATTAAAGTTGATTGGAAATACTTTATTGAAGAGCTTCCGCTGTAAAACAAAGAAAAAAATGAAATTGAACAATTTGGTAATATGAACATATTACGTATTATGAGCTCCTTTTTACTATTGATTAAGATAGGTTCACAAATTAAAAACTTAGTTCCACTATGCCAATAGTATTTTGGTATTACGAAAATTGAATCAACGAGTAGAATTTTGAATGCATTCGCTGTGGTGATATTCCAAATGACACATTTTGGAAATATAAGAATATTAAAGGTATTTTCTTTGACACTAGATCATTATTCGATAGGATAAACCAGAGGATCATTTATACATAATTCCGGAGTCTTTAAGTTCATACTTATTAAATATAACAGAAGTGAATTCCTAGTTGGTAAATTGATATTTAATAAAATTCCAGTCGAGGAATTCATACCTAGATAATATTTGAGCAAAAAATTTAAAATTAACCGTTTAGGTTTTTTTATGGCGCATATATAAGGGTGTTCGTTCCTTTACCGATGTTAGGGCGGTTGATCGTGGCGGTTGCGTATGCCTAGCGTTAAGACCCATACCACATTCTGTTGGTTAACTACCAATTCGGGCTTCATCTTTTGGAACAATTCGGCTCGGAAAAAAACGAACAATTTACGATTTCCAATTTATATTGCCACCAAATGCATGGACATCAGTTGCAGAAAGTGTCTAGACTCCAACACCATACTGGGCTTGTTGTAACACCTGCTTCCCAGAGGAATCCATCGATTAAGTTCCAGGCATGGATGTTGATGCCTAACAACCCCAAATATTTAAACATGAAGTTTTTAATTTCAACAGATTTATCTAGCGAGTATCCACGTTATCGTTTCCTACTCATTGGTTTTATCTACTTTGTCCGGGTTTTAAAACTTGGATTTGATGGCGTAAATTGACGAAAAGGCCATGAGATTCTTTAGGACATCTCCAAAAATTGGGAACTGTATGATGGACAATAGGCATGATTTCTTGTTTACGAATGTTTTGGTTGGGCCTGACGTTTCATCCGTGAAATTGTCAGCGTTATCAAAATTGAGGATTTTTTGGGAATATGGCTTTCATACTGAACTCTTGAGACTGATTACCAGACTACACCCTTCATATTTGGAGGAGCAGCAAACTATCACCAACATTCTCCGCAGCAGTAGCTAATAGCAGCGACTCATTGACAGATAGCATTTATATGGGTTTCGGGAGGAAGTTGGAAATCATTCAGGCAGTGGGCGGCAATTGCTTAATTTCTTGTGGCTGAACCTTCTGAACATCGAATTTATATTGCACCTGTTTACTTACCGTATAGTTTGCGTAAAGACGCATTCCTACCTTAACAGGGGTCAAGAGGTCACTTAGACTGAAGTTCCCAATTGTAGGCCCAAAGTTGCCTTCTCTACCTGCATTAGATTTGAAGTTACCAACTATGATTTGTACAAGCGGCTTTCAGGCGTTTCTGATAGAGAAACAGTCACCGTTATTCTCCGATTCTGAAACTAAAATCGTAAGAATCATAGGGGTTATGTATTTATTTAATCGTTATTTCTTTAGAAGTCTTATGACATTTCATTAAACTTGAATATCATAACATTTACCTAATATTTTTTAGACACATTTCTTATTAGATGACAAAATGGAATAAATCTGATATTAAATGGATTTTTGTTAATATAATTCATTATTTGTTTTTCGAAATGCCTTGAATTAAATATGAACATGCACGCATGTAATGAAATTTGTGGTTAGATATATTTGTATAGACATATACATAATTCGTTTAAATATGTTATTTCTATTTTTATATATGTTTGATTAATGAACAAATCAATTTTTATTTCATTTTTATAAACGTTTAATAATTATGAAATTTGCAATATAAGCAACACGTTATGTAGTAAATGCTATTTTTGCGTTTTACGATTGCTTGTTTCTTTAATATGCATTATATAAATGTGATTTTATCTTCATATACGTCCATTTGTATGATGTTAAATCATCATTACTAACAACTGTCTTACACCCAAATTCATGAAATAGATATTAATAGTTTTACTTAAACTTTCTTAAAGTATTAATCAAACTTTGCTACGTATATATACTTAAATTTCTTTATTTGATAACAAATGCGCAAATGATTTTATCGTTGTTACAAATTTTCAGGTTGTTGTACATTCCATTCGGACAACTCTTGGACTAACCAATTGGAAAAAATCAAAGATAAGTTGTTTTCCATTTTCTATAATTACTAATACAATACTTTACGTATACATATCAGTAACTCAAGTTTTGTTGTTGTTTTCTTATGTAAATTCTAACAATGACATCAAGAGCAAAATTAATCTGTCCGTGCTTACAAAACTTTATAAAAACTGACGAATTTTTATGTTTTAACGTAGATAATATATTTTGCGAAACAAAGATTATATATTATAATGCTTACAGTAAACGTAGATTTTAGTGAACTGAAATATTAAATTTAATATATGTGGAGATGATATTGACATTTTTCATTTTTGAGAGTTGGCAGTGTTGTCCTCTAGCAATCTATCTGCTTGACTTTGAGGGTACTTTCAAAATATCAATTAAATATTCTTAGCACTTTGCAACTTGTTGCATCTTTAAAAACCTTTAAATTAGACTACTATAGAGAAGAGTATATATGAAACAAATAAACAAAAATAATAATAGTAATAATAAAATAACCAATAAAATATATATTTAATTATATATATCAAGAAATGCATATGACTCTTCAATTGGTGGGCCAGTAATACATTACACAATATTTCGTGGAGATGCACGAATAAATGTCTCCATTTAGAATAATTCATTGAAATATTTTCATTTAAAGTTTTAAATTTGTTTAATTAAAATTGTTTGTCATTTTGTACATGTAGAACTACTATCAATGAAAATGGACATTAAAAATATTTAAATATTTCACTTGGAATGAAATATTTTGCATTTTTATTATACGAACTTAAGACTTTTTGTTCTGATTTAAATTACTCTTATTAATATTATAATTGAAAGTCTGTAATTTATAACTGAAGAATCATTACAAAACTGTATATTTTATCTTCATCACAGATTTTAATGTTGATGGTTATGTGAATAAATTGTGATGGTATGGTAATCAGGATTTAAATAAACGCTATAACAAATTTTGTTGTTGTTAATTAGCGTACCGCAATAAATTGCTTTACAATTATAATTTGAAGTCAATTTAATTGTATTTTGTTTAGTTCAAATATTATGACTTTGTTATAATGGCAATATTTCTTCTTAAATGTTTCTATTATTTATTAAACTACTTTATTACTCGAAATGCAATTATGTTCCAATTAAATAGTTATTTTTAATATCTCTAGTTAATGTTCAAAGTTACGTTTATATAAGTTCGGATATATTTATAGACAACAATTTGATAAAATGTCTTCTTTTATACTTTAATTCTAAATTCCAATTAATATTTAGTTAAATTGCAAAAACTCAACGCATATTACCTTAAATATGACAAAATATTTGACTTGTTTTTCCGAAACTTATATTTTGTACAATTTGTCGCTTATACGTCATAGATGAATTTAATAAAAAAATGTTTATTAGAAAATATTATACCCCAGCACTTGACAGAATCACTTTCCTTTGCAGCAAGTGCTGTCAAGTTTTTGATAATTAAGAAGTAAAGTAGTATTTTTGTGGAGAATTGCTTCTGTTTTTTTGAAATGTTTAGATGCGAGTTGGAATATTTGTCGAATGTGTCACAAAATAATGTATTAAAAAAAAAAAAAAAACGGTTAATAAAATTTTATTCCTATTTTATTTTCTTAATACTCTAATAGCCAATGCAAAGAAAGTGTTCTTTTTCTTAAGTACTAAATATATTCTTTCATTTAACAATGAAGTTTTAAATGTTTGATGCATAGTTAAAAACAATAATTCTTTAATACAAATAATAACGGTTTAATGATGTCTAAGACTTGTTTTTTATTTTTTAACACAAATAATTTAAACAAAATAATAAGCAAGTCATGAAATTGAATAAATTTTAATTTAATGAAGGTATTTTCTTCTTAGGCAAGCGTTTTAAAAAAAGCAAGCAATAAAATTAATCTGCAGAGAGTTTTCGTTCACATGTATGGTTTATGTTCATTACCAAACATCAAAGCAGTTAACGACGACTACAACTTAAATTATAACATTTTTTCACAAACTTAGGCTTGTAAATTTACTCCAAACGTGGTTTGTATGTAGTCTTCCAAATCTCAGCTAGTGTTACAGCACTATGAAATCGGTGGAATATGCACAGTGGAAGAGTAACACGTTGGATGATTGACCAAGGTACAAATCCATAAAAGGCTAATTGCACCTAAAAAGTAATTAATTAAATTAATAATAATTTGTTTTCATCATTTTTTGATTTGTTTTCAAAGAGCAAATAAAAATTAAATGTAAATGGTAAGTATGAAGATATGAGTAAACCGACTATTTTTTAATTAAAAATTAAGATTTTCTCCCTTGAATTCATGTTCAATTAGTTGCAGTAAATTTGTTTAAAACATTATTGCATATGATTCATCACACTAGTAATATATATAAATGATACTCAGAACTGAAAACATGGATCCCAGACGCACATATATTCCCCTAACGAACGTCTAATGGTGCATACAATTCTCATGAAAACAGCTGTATTGGAAGAAATTCTGATTTCTATCAAATCATGCCAATTTTAAGTTAACGCACAAATAATTTCGTCCTATTTGATTGATTATTTACGCATAAGTGTATGCAAGGTAGCAGAGATATTTAATTAATAATGCCCAGGTTTGATACACACTCTAATAATATTTTTGTGCACAAAATAATAAAAAAGAAATGTTTTAAGATAATTTTGCATAAATTCTCTTTTCATATATGTGTATTCAAGGTTCATCTGATTTACATCCAATTATGCCCATTACTGGTACACACATTGAAAACATTGACGTCCAGTCAATAATGTGATTATGTTGAAATTATAGATGTGGCCAATTTTGCTGCAGACCCTTTGTTGGAACCAAATACGTGTAGAGAATCTGACTTCTTTTTTTATCCAATCGCACCCATTTTAAGAACTCGTCTTGGTGCTCTAATTTCACACATAAAGAGGTATTGATGGAACCCAAATATTTACCAGATCTTAACTAAATTTGAATTTCGATCTAACATTTTTACATAGAATATGTGTAGGAAGTTTCTAAAGTCTAGCTCAAGCCCTACTTTTCGGTCTTTAATTACGAATTTTCGCCCAATGCTAGATCAATGCCTGTATTGATGCTGATAATATTGGTATATATTTATTGGGCAATGTTAATGAATAACAACGTTTATCGATTATGATGTACAAGACCAAAGATGTTCTACGGTTTTTTATATAATTAAGGTATTGGAGTAAGAGTGTTATCTACCGAACTGGTATTTGACAACTTAATAACAAAATTTTTTTTTTTAAATAGTGCAACTATCACTTCACTTTTTTATGAGGCATGAATGTCAATATGCACTTTGAATGATAATTAAATGTATGAGTAAATTTTTTGTATATTATTTATGTGAATTCGATTTCTAAATGCTTTTATATTACAATTCATATCTTCATAAATGACTTACGTATCTACTTACTGGATTCGAGCATACTTTTTGGGCTTCAAATGTATAAATTGCAAACATTGCAACATTGCAAATTAACAAGAATGTTACTATCTGACGTCCAGGTTTGCTGCGATCATGTTCTGGTAAGTGGACACGACGCCTTGAAACATCTGCGATGAAAAGCAGCTGTAGAATTACTTGGAAAACAGCAACAGCTCCAGTTGTCATAACTAAAAGATCAGGTTCGCTTTCTAGGGCCTTTAGACTGCCAGATATAACACTGAATACGGAATATATGAAAAGTCCAAAAGCCGATATGCGCAGTAAAATATCATTTAAGTTTGATTGCTCTTCACAGCGGAACTTCAAATTCTTTACTCTGTTCATAGAAATTATTTGAAATATGTGATAAGGGAGTACAAAAGTTAAGGATTCTTTCGAACCTACCTGATGAATCCAATTATAATTGCTAGCACTGCGAATGCCATTAAGATACAATGACTAGCGTCAGCAAGATATATAGCCAACAATGAGAACTGCTGATGACGCACCAAGACGAAGAAGAGTATCAAGCATATTAAGGCACCCACCAACAACAACAACCCAAAGAATAAACCTTTTGATGAACCAACACAATCTACTCGTCCAGATCGTTCTTGTTGCGCCATAGCAACTGCACGACGCGATAACATTACCTCTAAACGATGTTCCAAATCCTCATCGTTCATACGACTAGAATAACGGCCGATATGTTTCCACATAACATATAAAACAACAGCCCCGATAAGGGAATATTCAATCAAAAACGGATATAAATAAGGTGCCGAGTCTCGAACGATTGTTCCCATTATATCCACTCGTCCACAACCAGTTGAATTTAAAGTACCTATATTAGATGAGAGTGCAGCAGGATATATGTTGTCTAAACTCTCTAGATTTTCAAATGTTATAAATGCATTTGTATCTTGGTGAGAAACCCCACTTAATGTTTGGAAGTTCCCCTCCATACCCGGTGCGAATAAATTATTCACTATGTTAATATTCTCTTCTGTAGAAATAGAAGCCATTGAGGGACTCGTTGTCGTGCTAGGAGTTTTTGTAGAAAAATAGTCTATTACGCTGGAAACACCTGATTGTCTTATTGTTGATAAACTCTGCGGAACATGAATAGTATCTGTGGTACTTGTAATTGTATTGTATAGATTTGACAATCCCGCTTTTATTCCTATTGGGCTGTCAGTGGAAAAAGTTCCTTGGTTTTCATTGACTGCGGATTCTGAAATTGTTGTTGTTGTCGATGGAGTTGTAACCAAAGAAGTTGAAGATGCTGTCGTACTTGAGATAAACTTCTTCAACTTGCGTGCCATAGTAGTACTGTGCCATTGATAACTAGTCGTCGAATATGTGTTCCGAGTGGGTGCAATTGTAGATGTAGATATTGTTGGTGTTACATCATTCGTATCTAAGCCAAGTGATTTTGATCCTGCATCCACAGCCTTTCGAATTATTTTCGATAATACATTCTCTGATTTGTATGTATTAGCGGGAAGAATGTCTTCACCATCTAATACTTCGAATTCTTCATTTGGTCCAACATGCGTACGCAAAACAGTACCAGCATGGCGTAAGGCATGCTGGCGTACCGAGTGAGCGATAGATGATTCATCAGCAGCTGGATCAGACTGCTGATGATAAATTGTTATCTCTAGCAACGATTCCTTTACTAATGTACGTATCCAAACACATATGTTAGTCGCAACAACATGCATTAAGCCAAACCTTGCAATTACTTTAAATCGGTGAATATTCAACTATAAATAATCAAAAATTTTTAATTTGCGTGAATAATTGCTAAGCTTGGTAATAGTATATAAGAAATCACAAGCATTGCTATTTCCTCAGTTAAAGCCATCAGAATGACTTTAAAATAATGAAATTAAATGATGATGGATGAAATATTAATCTTTAAGCTTGAATATGGCTACGATAAAATGATAACATGACAATACCGTACCTGAAATGGTGGCCTAGTCTGCGTTTATTGGGGATTATGTACACAAAAAAATTTAATTTTAATGAAAAATTCATTTTTTAGGGAAAAAAATAATCAAATATGGTGATGAATATGAATACACGTGATAATCAAATCTCAATATTTACATAAGTAAAAGTGTAGAGACCGAATAATTCTTACACGCCAATAATACTGAAGCAAAGACCTTTACTGAAATACACTCATATCATGATAACGACTTAATGGAAAAAATTATAAAGTAGTATAAATATGTCAAAAATAAATTAAAGCCCCATGTCAATATTTTTAACATATTTCTACGAAATTCTATATATACAGATTAAAAAACTAATTTCTACCTAAAGTATCACAAAAAAAGAAAAAAATAAGTATTTAATGTATAAAATAATTTTCGTTGTTTAACGAAAATTTTTGTTTCCATCCTGATTGAAATTAACCCATAGGTTTCCAAGGTGTTCAGCATATTTCCTTATTAAATACTACCGTGCACACACACACTAATGAAAATCTCCATATAATACACATGTATGCAGTAATGCTCATTGATAAATGTCAGAAATAGACTTTAGCAACTGTGTAAAAACTAATCGATGGTTCTTACAAGAATTAATACCTTATGATTATACGAAGACATGTATATACTATGCGTAGGTTGATATTTTATTCAATATATGGAGTTTTTACAAGCTGAATGTAAACTCCTTCCTTGCGTATAATCTGCTACTTGAACTGTTAATATGATATACACAATTAAAAAATATAAAACAAATAATGGATTTAAAGACCTTATCGCATTTTAAGCCTAAATTTATATTAAGATTGGCAGGTGTTATGGATACTTCTTTTTTTTCTGAAATTCATGAATAATAAATAAGAGAAATAAGCATTATATGAAAGAAATTGCCTTTTGTATTCTATGTTGATATATGATGTACATTTTTGTTGTAATAAAGAGTAATTATCATATTTCTGGTATGTACTAGTTCAATTTTTTTTTTTTTTTATTTAATTTAAACTTCAACTTGCTTATAATATCATAAGGAGATTCTAATGAAATTGAAAACATGACAAATTTTGACAGATATACGTTAATTTATACTTTTCCTTGTAAAAATCAGTAATCAAAAAATTGCTTACCCTTGCGTTCATGAAAATAAAATACATCTGCATGAAAGTAAAAATCATTTGCAATAATGGATTGACTCCAATTAATATATGATGGCATGGTGAATCAAATGGAATTTCGAAGAATGCACCAAACTCAAGCCCGATGTAAATCATAGCTCCCAGTCCAAATGCTTCGTTAAATAACAGTTCTATTGTGTATTAACACTTAAGTTTTTGGAATTAATTTACTTACCAATTGCACCTACACGTAGGAAAAAACTACCATGTGTTGGATCACTGTGAGTTGTTTTGCGTTTTCGCGTATTTTTTGAAGTTACTGCAATTTCGCTGGCATTTTGAGTCTCCTAAAATTATATTTTCAAACAGATTAAACTAAAATGTGTGTCCAGTATATTCTAGAAGCTTCTTGTTAACAAATATTTATATATACTACAGATTAAATAAAAACGTTTGTTAATTTTTATCAGTATTTTAGTCATTTCATTCATATTTTTCAATTTCACAGCTCTTTTAATACCGCACAGAAGGCATTTAAAGAATTTCATAACTTTTGGGTTTCAAAAAAGGTTTTTGAAACTTTATTCGCCAAAATAGTAAACTGTTACAACTATTAACATTTACGAAACAGTTGATGATGAATTAACTTTTTTTGTTTGTTTTCAATGTTTTTTGTTTTGATATTTTAATTTTGCTTTAACAATATATTACATACATAATTTTTCATGTAAATATATACAATTACAATAATATTAATAATTAGGAATGGACCAGTTTTCTTTTATATTAATAGCTTATAATTTAAGAGAAATATTGTACGAATAATATTTAGAAAAAATGATTTTTGAAAATAT
Organism: Cirrula hians; assembly: GCA_001015075.1. Lineage (NCBI taxonomy): Eukaryota > Metazoa > Arthropoda > Insecta > Diptera > Ephydridae > Cirrula > Cirrula hians. Next base: position 22,295 of record JXOS01047069.1, read on the forward strand.
ATACGAGACTTTCTTCAGGCCCTTTTTTGAACGCGTTGACGTCCTCACACAATATTGATTCGGGTGGCAGAATATCAATATGCTCAGGCGCATACACACAATTTTCAACATCGGCAAACATTTTTTAGTGAAATATTATAGATATATGCGCATCGAAGGACGTTTTATGCTGTGGCAATATGGCGGAAACTGATTTTATGCGTTCATGTCGCGCAACGTGAGTACGAGAGCATATAAATTGATTATGCCTATACGCCAACCTGAATATTCCGCAATGTGCATTCGCTGAAGATCATAAGCATAATGAAATGTATCGAAAGCTACCAGGTAGCCGAAGTGTTCGCATGTATAAGAACTGTATTTGGATTCTGCCGCAGTAAAAGTATGAAAAAATGGCAATGTAAGTCCTAGGTTAATAATATTAATATACAGCATAATAAACTATCGCCACCAAATACTATAATTTAGGAAGACATGCGAAAACGGCATTCTGTTAAAATCATTACATTTACAGCTTGATGTCAACATTGGGCGCCCGTGAATTGATCACTTTAAATTAATATTTAAATATGAAAAAAATTGAGAAATTGAATAAAAATATTTGAAAACTTTAAAAATACACAGTGGTTTATGAAATTGAATTAATTTTTTTATTAAAATTTTTATATTTTTAATTCATAAAAAACTAATTTAGCATTTATTAAAATTTTTGGTTTGAAAATTTTAATTTTTTATCCACTATTTATAATTTTAAATTATTTTCAAAGTTTGAGTAATTTGCACGCATTACATAGCAAATACAAATGCTTTCTGTTAGAAAAGAAATCAATTCGATCAACAGCCGGTAAGCCGCTCACAGTATGTTTTGGTTGATTTAATTTAGCTAATGTATTTTGTTAGTGGAATTAAAAAATCAAAACAATGTAACAGCAGCAAGAATTAACAAGAATTTCTAGTATCCTATTGTCGCCAAAATGCATAATTTTTTCCTATTTGATGATTTTAAGAAATAGGCATACAATTTTTAACACTATTTTATGGAAATTCTCATGTAAAAGACATTTTAAGAATTTAAATAAAATTATTAATTGCGTTTTAAATACATTTTGGTGCATTTGTTGTGGAGAATAAACATTTTATGTTTCATAATAATTTATTTATTTATTTAATTTAAATTTAATATATATCAACACTGATTAACACGCTCAAAATAATAAGAATTTCCATCTATGGTATTTGCTTATTTAATTCTGAACATAATAATAAAGTTTAGTTGTAGCTTAAAAATCATATGCAAACGAAGAATTTTACACGAAAAAGTTCCGACAAGAATTCATTTCGATGAAATAATGAATAACTTGTTTGACGAAATAAATTGCAAATAGTAGCTGATAAAAACCCTCAGTTTTGTTAGTGACAATACAAAAAAAATTTAATGCAATATTACAATCTGTAAACTAATTTGAATTTAATCCTACCTGTTGGGGTGGTAATGTATATTCTCGTTGGAGATCACGTTTTTTCACTGGATATTTTTCCTGTTATAATATAATCACAAACAATAA
>JXOS01047069.1:25731-39078 GCA_001015075.1 Cirrula hians
ATTTCATTTTTAAGTGTTTTGCATTTCGTCGTATTGTGTAAATATTAAATAGCTGCAATATCAAAATATAATTTATATATAATAAGTGTATTTCGGATTATGGTTATTATCAAGTGAAAGTAATGTATGTGAACCTTTGTAACGGCTGAGGCAAGACATTCTTAAGCTCCATTTCCTTATTAGCAGCATTATTTTTTTCAGCACTATCAGTGCTGCCAGCTGTGTGTAAGCGTGAGACTGGTAGAGTTGCTGTGTTGTCTTCATTTTCAACGTCTACAGTTGCAACTTTCACTTCACTACCGCCCATTTTTAAAATTATTCGCACTTTATTATTCTTTATTTAATGATTCTCATGCAATTAATGGAATATTTGTCCTCTTTGATTTTATATTTGTTTAATCTGTTATGCCACAATTTAAAGTTCGACTTTGTCAAATCATCATACTCTCGTATTTTGTTTCGCTATCATCAGAAATATGTAAATTACGTTTTAATATATTTATATATTTATATGATTATTTAGCTAATGTAACTTATTAACATTCCCATTTTTAATTTAATTCATATTTCAATTGGTAACCAGTCCCAAAAATTCAAATGAAGGTGGTGCCTTAATTTCAAAACATTCTCCACATTTATATTTTCGTTTGCAGGAACACCTAGGGTGTGCCTCTATGTATACTTCCAAAAGCTAAAGCATCATAATCATTAGACTTCTTATGTCAATTTTTTGCGATTTTAATTTTTTTTCAATTAGATGTTATAATCGAAATGTTTCCATTGAAATATTTCCTCATATCAAATGATAAAATTTTTTTTTCTTTTTAATACAGTCGAATTATTTATTTGGCAGTTCTTAATTATGTATTTTCAGCTCCCAACATTGTCATTTGCAGTGAACACGATCCTAATGTATACAGAAAATAAAACGCGTTAAAAAAATCCCGGAACGACCTACTGACCTGTCTACTACCAAAAAAGAAAAAAATAAAATTAAATAGTGCGTACACTGAAATAAACTATTTTGATTCCAATTGATTTATGGGACAACAATTTAAGTTTTTATTGAAACTCATCTATGAGAATTGTTAAGATAATAAATTACGCCGCAATTTTTGGTATCACTTTTTACAAAATATCTAATTTAGATAATAAAGAAGTTATGTACATATCCCAGGCAGTTTTAGAGAAACCATATTGAAAAGTAATAAATAAATTACAAACACCACAATAAACTCGGTAAATTACAATTGTTTCCACTTTATTTCAATTGTATATTATTTAGGCATAGCATTTTTTAACTTTTAACTGTTCGCATTCTGAATTAATTTTGAATTTTCATCAAAATTTTGATTTAAATTTATATTTTGTAACATATTACTTATTTGTAAATTAATATTTATTTAAACACAAAATTTTTCATCGAACTTCACTCTTAACAAATTCTTCATTTAATAAGAACAATACTTAAACATTGTTTCATGCGCAATTAAAAATCAGCAATGATGGATTTCATTCAATCTACAACTGAACAATGAGATGCTTTCCAACAGAATAGTATACTATAGCAAAAATTTGGTCCTGTATTATGATGCTGCACATAACAATTTCTGCGCATGCTTCGATGTTGAATGCATTCAGAATGTAAAGCAGTCCAAACAATTTACTCATACCGAAATACACAGTCGAAGGGGAACTTTTAGTTGAAATGATTCTTGCAAAAATTTAAGAACTTTTTAAAACATCGTTTAGTTTAATGAAAAACAATCATTTGATACCAAATATAATTAAATTTGCAAAACACATGTGAATTTACTTTTATTTTTATAAATCAATGTTAACCCCAATTTCCATATTATTATTTCGAACTAGTTTAAGATAGTTCAAATGTATTGCTTGTTCGAATATCCATGCGGCAAATTTTCTTTAATTTAACGGCGCTAACACGAATACAGAATGGTGAATTTGTTTTAACTCTTCCCAATTACTTTTTTCCCGATTTTTATTTTGTTATGGTTTTATCGTTTATTCTGGGACTTGTTTTGCTAAGAACATTCACAACTCATAGTCCCATGTAAAAAGAAAAAAGAATAAGATGAGAAATTCTTGTTCATTGACTGATTTTTATTTAAGACTCAGTCATATTGCTTTGTAGTAATTTTTGTATGTTCGCATTCAATTTTTCTGTCTAACTTTTTTTTACAAGCTTCGATCTCCTGTTTTGCCTGTTCTAATTTATAAAGTGGGTAGTTTACGTTCAAAGCGCACTTGGATCTTTATCTAAATAATACATACATATTCCATAGGGAATACCAGGAAATTACTTTCAAAATTCACCCTTATACGTTCATAACATATCTCCACTCTGTTAACGAGTTTAATCTAACTTTATTAACTCAGTGTTTTATTTTGTACTACCTCATATTCTCATTGAATAGTAATGGTATGCACTAATTCATAATGTAAAGAAATAAATAATGTGTTGTTACATAACTACAATATTTTTTTAAGTTTTAATCCACCGTTGAACTCTTTTAACAGTTAAATGGAATACCACTTCAACAAGTATTAAATATTATCACTGGCATTTAATACCGAAATCATCTCAGCTAATCGAATGTAAGGAACAATAGGGGATAGAAGAACTGAAGAACAAAACAATTCAAAAGGTTAACAACGAAAAACAAATATAAAATTTTTTTTTATGTTTACTAACAATATATTCCGTTTGCCCATCATTGCACAATTATTCTCAGAATTGCTTTGAACTTTTGTATATTTAAAGTTTATATAAAGAAAAAAATTTCTAGTGTTTGTTGAAGAGACATGAAAATTTAACGTTTTAAATATTTGAAATCCTTATCTCCCAAAAAGTCAAATAAAAAAATTTATTAAAGATTTTACAAATTGAATATCATATAATAAATTAATAAGAGTCAATACAATATAACATAGATATTACAACTCATAACATAATATTCATCAGCAATTCATCATTGAATTATCAAACGTTTTATAAATCTTCGGTAGTTATTATACGATCGAATATATATGATATATACATTTGTTTCAATTACTGCTATCTTCAGATTAATATAAAATAAAAGTTTCTAACATTATTAAAAAATCATAGTTTAAAACAATTTTTTGGACCACGGAAATATTGAACCCCAATATTATCTTTTCACCTATCTTAAAAAACTTTTTTGACAAAAAGAAAATTAAAATATGTGAATTAAAATGTGAATGATTGAAAAAATTTGGTCTAGTTTTGGAATAAAAATAAGAATTTTCAATCGAGATATAATGGNCCATTATATCTCGATATGGGGATACAGAAAATTGTAGAAAAATTGATTGCACCTTATACACGAAATTTTAACATTATATGTTTATACCGTAATATATGTACAATGGGGACAGAGCAATTAAATGCAAAAAAAAAAATATAAATCAATCAACAGTTGAAGTTATTTGATGATTAACGGTGCTTTTTATATAAAGAATACAATAAATGAATGGAATTACAAACAAAAAATTTAATTGGATGTATTAAAGATACTGATCGAAACTTAGATAATGCCTATATGTGAAGTATTTCAAATACGTTTTCATTACCTTAAAATTTTGCACTGACATGAACATAAAGAAGTAATTCTAAAAAATTTGATATAATTTTAATTTATTTGGGTACCGTAAAGCAACACAAATGAAGAAAAAGCAAGTGCGCTAAATTAAAAATGTTGTCGGTTTCCCAACTCTTTCGTGTTACCTCCAACCCAACCGTTTTTGCTTTTCATGAAAACCAATTAGTCACCAAATTGACGACATAGGCTTTGGATTGTAGTGGTGCTCAGCTAATTCCCATTGGTCCGGCGGATGGGGTAGCAACTTCTAGCCAAGTGCTTTCATTGTATCCTGTAAGAGATAAATATGTGAGCGGGTATATAGCCATGGAACAAAATTACATTGCGTTGTCTTCTGGCAAAATCTGGGCGTATTTGGATCAACGCTTGAATAACCAGTCGTTATTTGCCGGTAACGTGCTGTATTCACGGCTTCACAAGATTTTAGAAGTTCATGGTACACCACATCCTTCTGGTGCAAGCAGATACACAGCATTGTCTTCTTACCGAAGCGATCTGGTTTTGCAGTCCAAGTTGATGATGGTCGCTCATTAACCCCAGTAACAATTTGAAGAAAAATTGAATATCTATCGTGTCTTTTGTGGCAAAAGTATTTTTTGGGATTTTGATCTCTCTTTCATTAAATTCACGTAATTCACAATTTCCAGACATTCGCATTTCTCCCATAGCTTTAACACGCTTAGAACTATTTGTTTTGCAAGTTTCAAATTCTTCGAAAATTGTTTACATGTTAAAACATTTTCGACATTTGTAAACGATGACAAATATGATGTTTTTTGTACGTTGTCTTGAAATATTCAACATATATTTGATAGATTTCAGAACAAACGATGGCTTCTCCACAATAAATTTTCCCTATGGAGGCATTTGTATCTAGACGGTCAATTCATAACGGTCGACCTGCTATTATGGAGGTTCCAAAAATCTTATTGGAATCAAATAATTGCAACAATGGTAAGGACAGGTATTTAAAAAGAAAAATTGTCGATAAAATTATTTTATTAAATATTAAATTTGAATGTTTTTGCCCTATAATTTTTAGTTGACAATAGAATATGCATGAGATTGTCGACCATACCAAGTTTCATCATCTTTCGTCTTAATCTTTTTCTGTTATTGACAAAGATGTTCCCATATTACTTAGTAGTTTGGAGTATTATCCATCTCAAGCGACAAAAAAATATTTTGAAAATTGATGATTATAACTAGTTATAGTGGAACAATCGTGCGCCTAGTTCTTAAATACAACAATTACTTAATTTTGTTTTTCAATGACTCGAATTATTAAGGTAAACAAAGAAATACAAGGAAAACCGATGTTAGTTAAATTCCATCCTCTGATACAAATGCAAGAAGTTGCAATCTATATATAGTATAATAGATATTAAACACTGTCATAAACCGAAATTAAAACAAGTTCAAATGTAATGCATGCTTAATTATAACCTATGTAAATAATTTTGCAATGGTGTATCTAAAAATGGTTGGTATTTTAATATGACCCGAGAGAAAAATAATTAGATAGACTTATTTATTATTTGTAAAAATAAATATTTTTCCTGAAAGGGTATAAAGTTGGTAATTTCTTGAATTCCGGAATTTGGGTGTTCCAATGCAATTGAGGATAAGATGTCTCTTGATTCCCGAAGTAATTAACTAAAATTTTATATTATCAATAACGATAATTTAATAACGTTGCAATAAGAAATTATAATGGTGAAGACTACTCGCGCCATATGGATGAAGCTAAATTTGGTAGCCGATTTCATCTATTACCGAACTTATCCTTTTTTTAAACCACATATTCCAAACTCTTTTTTCAGTTTTCTAGCAAAAAGTGGCATAAAGGTGAACGGACATGTATTTTTAATTTAATCCGTATTCGATGCATCTATTGCTTCGAACCTATTTTCTGAAATATTTCTGTAAAATTCTTATTTTATATAAACCCAAAACACATAATGATGATTAAAATAATAAGAGAATTACATCTTAAGCAAAAACGGTACAATAAGAACACCATCAAGAACGTAACGTATTTGAATGGGACCCACAAGTTCAACCGCCAAGATTGGTAGCCTAGAAGAATGTGTGGCTGGCATATGGAAAGCCCCTTGAAGGTGAGCATATTTTAATCATGTGTATTTTAACCTTCAATGTATGTTAATGATTTAATATATTATGACTCAAACGCTACTAAATTTTATTTTAAACTGATCAAATCTTGTCAAACGCGACTTAGTATACAAGAAAGAATTAATGGGTGCACTTAAATCACAGTTAAACACAAAAAAAAAAAAAAATTGAAAAAANAAATCACAGTTAAACACAAAAAAAAAAAAAATTGGATAAACGTTTAAGAAACAAGCCAAAGGATTGGGTCGATGGTTTATCTTTAAAAAAAAGGGAACATTTAATTTCAACTTACTTTGCATTTTTTGGTTTCTGAGCATCAATCGGAAAATCATCATCGTAATCCAAATTGAAATCTTCACCGAGATCACGTGGTACAAGGGGCGTCCTCTGATGTGTTGAAGAAGTATGAAAATTATCACCTTGTAGCTGTGTATCCAAAAATATGACATTAGTTTTCACGCTTAGTTTTCAAATTGTAACAGTTAAACAAAAAATTATTATTAACGAAAAACATTGAACAATAAAAAATGTTTAAAAATTTTTCTACTTTAACTTTCATTACCAGTTTTTCTTATCAATGAAAGTAGTTTTAAATTAATTCCAATCATAAGAATAGGATTATGCAAGACAGTTTATGTCATCGATTTAGTCTTATTAGTGAAAGAGTAATTGTACATTGCATGATCCAGGACAATAAAAAAAACAAAGAAGAACACAACATGCGTTACGTGGAAATGACTAAAGGTTTAATTTTTATAAAATAATATGGACGTTTGTCCACTGAGACTAGGTTTACATATTATGTTGCACAACAAATATTATTTAACTCGATAATGTCCAATCATGAATACACAACAAAACACAAATGAGTAACTCCAAGATTTGAATTTTATTTTCATCTTGGCTATATCAATCTCAATTTTTTTGTATAATAATTGGTAAAAATAATAAGCCATTTTTTTTTTTTTAAAGTAATATTCCGCAGCTACCTTACTTATAATTATTTAAAATCATTTTCGATAAAAAATTAAAATGTATTTTAGAACATAATTTTAAATATATGCTTTAAATATACTTTAAACATTACTTTAAATCTGATTTCTCTTCCGTAGCATCAGTATCAATAAAATTGTATTCTTTGAAGTGTTTTCTTTATTATGAATATTTTGTGTTACCAAAACACTTATTTTTATACACACATATATAATAATTAAAGACAAACGGGTTTTAAAAGCAAAGAAAATAATCTAAATGTAAAATAATACAAAATATAATAAAATGAATTCAAATTAATTCATTTAATATTTAAAATTCATGATGGACTAAAATTTAAAATCTAATTAGCATAAAACCATAAAAAAGGCCATCAATACTCGTGCAAGGATATGTGTGTTCATATTAAGTTGCTGACGTTAGCTGTTTCCAATTATATGTGTGGAACTTAAGCAAAAAATTTGAGATATATTACATAAATTTAAAAATGTTTGTAAAATCAGTCTTAAAATCGGTTATATTAAAATTTATTTATATATTTTGTATCCTTTGAACGAGTAGAGAAGATGCCCGTACCTTAACTACCGTGCCGACCTTGTTAGATTCCGTAGATTGTCGATTGTCAAGTAAAGTAGCTCGCTCCATGTGTTCCAGAGGAAAAGATTCTCTCATTTGATGGTTTAGAAGTCTTTCACGCATCTCATGGATGTAAGGACAACGCTGCATGCCAAAACTAATCCGAAAATTGATTAACTTTCTGAATTTAATATTCCTATTGGTAATTTGGGTGAAACTTAATAAAATGAATTTCTAGAATATCTACAATTCAAAAAGTTGGTGTATATTTCTATAACTATTATTATTTAGAAAATCAGTCATATGTTAAAGAAGTGATTGTTGTCGTTTCAGTATGGAAGAATCTGAAAAAAAAAAATATATATATATATATATATACATATTAATTTTATGATTTAGTTTTTTATAATTATTTTTTAATTTAATTTTTAATACAAAAACTTTTTGGAAACATTTACATTATTCACTAAAAATAGTCTTCTCAGAGTGTAGTACATTCAATACATATATGATTTATGGTCATAAGTTTGTGTCTCCCAGAACGAGTAATTGGAGACCATTCATAGTATATACCGATATGATCTGAATCACTCCCAGAATTTATCTAAATATGCCAATCCGTCCGTAGAAAAAACCATGAAATGAGAGTATGAGCCAGATTTACGACATTTGGTACATTTTTATGGAAATATTTTAAATCGAAAGTTGAATTTCGATAATATCTAATAATATCTAATATCTAATAATATATGAACTTAGAGTCCTTAGTAAAATTAAACACAATCATTAATTCAATTCAATGAAATTGCGTTATTGAGTTCACATGAATATGATTAATGTGTGTACCATAAATACGCAAGTTAAGACGTACCACCAATACGCCCATGTGGTCCGAAAAGAGGGTTATAACTGAATTTAGCCAATGGTCAATGTGTGTAACCAAATTGAATGATTGGATGAAAATCAGAGGTATATCCAATGCTCCTAGATGGTACAAAATAGGCTTTAAATCAAATTTAGCACTAAAATTTATTAATTAGTAGTTGAAAATATAATCAATGTGCATAACAAAAATGGGCTTGGTTGGATCAAAATTTGAGGTTCATACGGTACACCTCAATTTATTTTGGATTTCAAGTTGAACTTTTTCTTTCTGTCTCTTCTCTATACTTAACAATTTGGAAGAGACGTATATGTCACTGTCGGCCAACAGTAAGTTCCTTATTTTTTTTTAGAAACATCACTTGTACGTACGGTTTCTGCCTGCAACCAAATTTATTTTATTTTTTATCGATTAAGGACAATCTATTTCCCAGATGAAACTTGTCAGCTTTCTTTTTCGTTTTCGTTTAGCTTTGTTTAAGTTCAGAATCTGTATTCACTCAGCTTAGACCTGAGAATTATTTGTGTATTTGCGATTGAAGAATACTAAATCGTTCAGATGGTCTATGGTCTCAGGGATAAATTAAAAAAATTTACGAAAACGAAGATAGAATTGAATGTAAGATATTGCGATAGGCATCGGTTTAATACATATTCTAAATGAAATGAGTATAGATCAAATTGTGTATAAAAATTGTTTTCAACAATTTCAGGTTTACTGAAAAGTGAATTATAAAATTTTTGAACACATTATTGATTTTTTTAAATCATATTATTACTATTATAAATTGTTGTACTATATATTATTATTATTCTTTGTAAAACTATGGGTTTCTTGAGTAAGCTATATGGTCCCAATAACCTTTTATGGTATATTTTTATGAGCCAAATAAATGAATACATATCAATTACCAGGCAAATATTTCTCGCAGTCTGATTCAATTGCGGTCCTCCTTGAAAAAGCGGAATCGAGCTGATCTCATGATGGTTTCAAAGTCCAACGAACTTTCAGATCAGGGAACACACTACTAATGTTTTTTATTGTATTGGGACAGATAGTTTATAAAAACGTAATTTTACAGGTGTTTTCCGACGATGTAGACATTATACACTGAAGTAATCGCGTTGGAAGAGCAGAAAAAAAGATAATGTTATTTATGCCAAAGTGAAAAGAATTCCGGCAACGAGGAATTATTAAAATGAAAAACTTGAAGCATAGATTAAGGACTGACTCTACCTAGGTTCAAACGGGAATTTTCAGAACGATATCAGACTACAAATTAAAAGAAGGAAACCTTTTGCAAGCATTTGTTACAAAGGGCAATTAATTAATACAACACACTCTAACAAAACATTAAAACAAAATGCCAAAAACAATACCAGATACGAGAATAATGTCCGAACTGGGAAATGTTTATCGCAGTAAGGATAAGGAGAATGTCGTAACTGATGGAGGAAGGAATTGTATGAATTTATACGATATTGTAAAAGTTAAGCTGCCGGCTGCGTTAGCACCATAGACTGTAAATAATTTGCAGCAATTACAATGGAAATGCAATTGCATTCTGTTGGAAAAGAAATCATTACGCTCAACAGCCGGTAAGCCGCTCACAGTCTGTTTGGCTTGATTTTATTTGTATTTTGCTAGTGCAATTAACAATTCAAAACAATGTGCCAGCAGCAACCATTAACAAGAAATTCTAGCTGGCTGTTGTCGTCAAAATGCATAATTTTACCTTTTTGATGATTTTCCGCAATTGGCATGCAATTTTAAATGCTATTTCATATGAATTTTCATGTAAAATACATTTTTAATAATTAAAATAAAATTATTATTTGTGTATAATACATTTCTGTGTATTTACTTGCATGAGAAAAACATTATTTTGAGAAATTAGTTTATGTTTTCTGTGCATAAATAATGTCAACATAATTTTAATAAATTTTACATTAATTGATCAGTTTCAGAAAAATAAAATACTTTAATAACTACAATAATCATATCCAGTATGCGGAAGTGATTGTAGATTATTTAAAGAGGTACACATTTTAAAATACAACTAAAAATTTTATAAGAGTTTAAATTTTGAAGAAAAATTAAATTCAATATTTAAATAATAACTAAAGTTAAATTTAATTTTTCTAATATTTTATTGCTAAGTATGTTGAAAATAACAAAAACTAAATTGAAATTAAACATGTTTGTACCATTAACACAAGAATTCTAACGAATTAGAACTAAGCTAGCTATTATAAGAAAAAGACTCAACATTAATTTAATTCAAAACCAGTTAAAATAAAAAATTTTCTATTTTTTCTTTGTTTTATTAAATAGTTAAATGTATTCTTTCCTTTAAAATTAGTTTCCTTATACCATATTACGTTCTTATACAATAAAGCTATTTAAAAAAAATTTAAAGTTCCCTCTTGTGCGAAGTACACTCAATGAACCAGTCCGGCTATGACTCCCTAATTTTTTTTCCAATCACATTAGAAAGTTGCAAGTTAAGATTTTTTCTGCATACTGGATTTCATTTTCACGGGTTGCGTGATTAATTTATTTGTTGATATTAATTTGTTAATATTATGTTCAATGAATAATAAAAATTTATTACAATTATATTGCTATTATTTATGCAAAGGAAATATTATAAAATAATTTTTCAAAATAATGTGTTTCTCATGCAAGTAAAATACAACGAAATGTATTTAAAACATAAATAATAATTTTATTTTAATTATTCAAAATGTATTTTAAATGACAATTTATATGAAGTAGCGTTTAAAATTGCATGCCAATTTCTGAAAATCAGCAAAAAAGGTAAAATTATGCATTTTGGCGACAACAGCAAGCTTGAATTTCTTGTTAATGGTTGCTGTTGGCACATTGTTTTGATTTCTTAATTCCACTAACAAAATACATTAGCTAAATTAAATCAACCAAAACATACTGTGAGCGGCTTACCGGCTGTTGATCGAATTGATTTCTTTTCTAACAGAAAGCATTTGTATTTGCTATGTAATGCGTGCAAATTACTCAAACTTTGAAAATAATTTAAAATTATAAATAGTAGATAAAAAATTAAAATTTTCAAACCAAAAATTTTAATAAATGCTAAATTAGTTTTTTATGAATTAAAAATATAAAAATTTTAATAAAAAATTTAATTCAATATCATAAACCACTGTGTATTTTTAAAGTTTTCAAATATTTTTATTCAATTTCTCAATTTTTTTCATATTTAAATATTAATTTAAAGTGATCAATTCACGGGCGCCCAATGTTGACATCAAGCTGTAAATGTAATGATTTTAACAGAATGCCGTTTTTGCATGTCTTCCTAATTTACAGTCTTTGGTTAGCAACATCATTCCGAACCAAGTGAAGGTAAATAAATTCATGTTGTAGCTGTATTGGATCGACCAGGTTAATAAAACGTCTCTGCACTAGGAGCAATGACAGAACGCTGTTAGCGAAAAATAACGAAAGAACGGTGCCGAACAATTAAAGTTACAATAATTATCTGCAACATATGTTTCACAATTGACGAATTAATTTTTAGAACAACTATAAAACCTTAAAAACTTTTACCCTCCTCTGGCTTTGAAACACTCGAATTTTCTTTCACATTGTACAAGTTTCTCTGAAAATCAATGTTACCAAGAGCTGAACAAATTTTAGTTCACGAGTCCCAATGAGCAACGCTTGTTAAATGCCTGTTAGTTCGCTGGCTAAAAATTTATAAGATCCTTTTAAAAATTTGTGTAAGAGCAAAAGACAATTATACAACGGATTAAGACGCTGACTTGTCTTACATTTTCAATAGAGCCATGAGCATTTCCCATCAATTACAAAAATAGAGGCGAGCAAAAAAAAATTTTCTTTCCAACAGATATAATCGATTGAACATCCCTCCTTCACAGTTAGACTCTAAAATCAAACATCATTTGGATAACAGAAGAGAATCAAACATAAAATAAGGAAAATTTCAAATCGTTAACTTAATTACACGAAGTTATGTCATAGCATTATTTTTGTAAACGTATGTTTATAATTTTTAAATATGTCAAAGTTTCAATTGATAAAAACTTTTTTAATTTAAAATACTCATTCAAATTTTTGGAAACGAAATGATCCTGCGATTTGAATAAATCAGCAAGATACTGCGGCATTATTACATTTATACCAGGCTAGTCACACTACTTCAAGGACATTATCTGAACAATTCACAATCTCAGACAGTATTATGACATGACAATGACGTTTCATACATATTAGTACATGCAGATCATGCAGAGCAAGATATTGATTGTCTGCTGAAATGGTGAATGATAACAGAACTTTCTTTTATTTTACATCTCATATATTGATTAATTTATTATCTAAGATATTACTTTCCAATTATCGGTTAGAATGTAAATATTTCTCCCTAAAGTATTTGTTAATGCGGCTAATCGTGACACCGCACACGAGCAAAGGCTGACCAGCGGCAACATTTAACTTTTAACGACATAGCATTACGACATGAATCACCATATCGAGATACATATTTTCTTTGACTTTTTTTAATTTTAATTTAAATTTTTAAGTTTCAAAATTAAAAATGTCTAAAAATTACTTTCAATAAAAGTAAAGTTTGCAATGGAATATGCATAGATTGTAAAGTAACCCATTTTTATAACCATCAGTTAATTTCATTTGGGCTATTATGTGTTTTTGCAAAGAATGTAATGTTTAAAATTAATCGTTTTCTATTATATGTTTCGAGACATAGCCATAGAATAAAAAAAAAATCGAATGAGGGATGTTCGTCTGTCTGCCACCTTGAGTAGTTTTTCAGAGAGATTGATGAAAACGGGTTTTTTAANGTCTGCCACCTTGAGTAGTTTTTCAGAGAGATTGATGAAAATGGGTTTTTTAATATATTTTGTGAAAAGTAAGGGTCGTGAATGAACAAAAACGGGGTAAAAATGCAGGTACCTCCCATACATAGTTTTCTCCCAATTTCGCAGAAATAAGCATAGAACCCAAGTGTTTCATTATATTGTACTGAAACTTTGTATAGAATCACTTTTTAGTTATGCCATAACACTGTACAATTTGAGCAAAATT
>JXOS01047172.1:5813-16213 GCA_001015075.1 Cirrula hians
TAAAATAAAATAAAATAAATAACTTTCTATCAAATCAGCCGATAAAAAGCACATACAATAAATGACAATACAAAATAAACAGCAAAAAGAATAAAATTCAATAAAAATCACTTTCAGCTCAACATATCAATTCCATTAGCGCGTTTAACGCTTACAAGGTGTGTAACATGTTCGACATTTAGAAGTTTCAGCACTCAGCTGCCTCACAGACTCCTCAGCAATAAACGGCCTAATTGTTATATCGAAATGAAAATATCACAAGCATGCAGTTTTGCTGCCAAAGCACCAAAGTGTGCTCATAAGCTTATAAGGCAAAATCCTATTGCTGTCATGCCAAAACAGACTTCATATCGGCATAAGTCAATAAGTTATGAACGTTGCATTCGGCTAAGGCTGACAGTGTGATACAGTACGCTTCGAAATTGAAGAAAGTCTCAAATGAAAATACTTGCGTTTGAAATGTTGTATTCCTGGACCTCATTGGTAAACTGATACTCCACCACAATTCTATCCGATAATATAACATTTCTAAAACACTGCCGAGCATAACTATCAACGCAGTTAGGAAATTATTGGTTTTGCTATTTTTACTTTTACCCTCTTTTTTTATTGCGTAGGAGAGGTAAATGAGGAAGAATAAAATNTTCTTTTTTTATTGCGTGGGAGAGGTAAATGAGGAGGGGTAAAATTTACCAAGAGTAAAATTTACCAATTTACTTTAAATCCCTTAAGTTTCCATCTACTCCGATTTAGGCGGAGCAGCTCGTANCTCTTTTTTTATTGCGTAGGAGAGGTAAATGAGGAAGAATAAAATTTACCAACGAGTGACTACTTAAAATCCCTTAAGTTTTCATCTATTCCGATTTAGGCGGAGCA
The DNA here is from genome assembly GCA_001015075.1 of Cirrula hians. NCBI lineage: Eukaryota > Metazoa > Arthropoda > Insecta > Diptera > Ephydridae > Cirrula > Cirrula hians. The sequence goes on from JXOS01047172.1 coordinate 6,690, forward strand.
GCTCGTATTTATACTCATCAGTCATAGTCATATGAGGTATTTAGGGTTTATACAAAGTGTGTAATGCATAGAAATAATATTTTCCGTCCATATGTTGTATTGTGGCATATTCAAAATATATATAAAAAAAAAAAAAAAAAATNGCGAGAAATATACAATTAGCTTAGTCCCATAGTGCGATACATGTCGCAAATATTTATTGTTCTGTTCAAATTTTCTCAGACCCCTTTTCGGTATATTGCAGGTATCTCTAAGATTCACCCAATCATGTTCATTTTCAATTTAATCATAATTAAAATAACTCAATAATAACATTTTGTTGAACTTTATTAAGTTTTCTGGCCAAATTTGCCTGAAACTATCTTTTCAGATCTAATATGTGTACTGGGAGTACCTCTGTTTATCATCCAATCTTGCTCACATTGATCATAATTAGTATAACTCCATACTAATTTCTATTAATTTTGATTAATTTTTCTAGCTTAATTTCCTTATAACCCTATTTTGGGACTACATAGGTGTAATTGAGGTAGCTCTGAATTTCAATCCAATCTTGCTCATTATTGGTGCGCTCACTTACTATATTTATTTTTACTCAAATTATAAAATTTCTAAAATTTAAATGATAACTGTGGGTAATTCTGCATTAAAATAATTAATATTGGGATCCTATCCTAATTATATTGGGATCATATAGGTGTGTTGAGGGTTCTTCTGAATTTCATGCCATCTTGCTCAATTTTGACTATACTTATTGAATTTATTTCTGTTCACTCAATTAAGAAATTATATAAAATTTAAAAAATAACTGCGGATAATTCTGCGCTAAAACCTCTTTTGAGACCATATGGTAGTACTGGACTGTTTTCGGGATACACTTAAATGTTTTGGAATACCACAGAATAACTTAATTGCATTGCAAATTACTAAATTTTAGTGCTCCAATAGAGTTAAGGCCCCAAATTTGAGTAAAAAGGTGTACTGGAGGTACCTGAAATATTAGTCGGATCCTAACGAAATGCAAACTTCTAATTCATTAGAGAATAATATTGGATTGACCTGTTTGGTTCCACCAACTAAACACAATTTCACTGCTAACAAAGCACATTTTTGAGGATCGTAAGCAGTATACAAAGTTGGAGACGTAAAAACTACCCTAATTGAAGTGCAACATTGGCTAAACAACAATAACAGGTTTGTTAAAAAGTATGTCGAACATAATGCTTGAAATTATTACTAATAAAGATGGTTCACATTATTGAATTTTATACTTGATCATGTTTATATTCAAATTTTTGAAATAATTTGCATGCGTTTATTCTTGTGTTCCGCCTTAATGAAAGCAAATTGCAATTAACGGGATTTTTATTGATCACTTATTGGTAAAATTATTTTGTGTTTTACACTTTCTCATTGACCTTTAATAGCCATTAAAAAAAATTAAGGTTTATAGCAATAAAGTTTACAATAAAACTGAATTTTCGACTGCGATTATAGTTATGCTCCGCAGTGTATGTATTTCAGCTCCAAAAACGAATTTTATTTAATTTAATTCATGTTTCTGATTAATTTTGCTAAAACATCTATTTTTTGCCTCATAGATGTATTGCAGATTTGACGAATTCAAGATGCTGCCATATCTGATATAGTTAAGATTTATTGAATTATATCAAACTTAGAGGGAAGAATTGCCCTATGACACCAATACTGCGTACAGAGGTGGCCTGGAGGTACTCGTTGTGTCGAAACTAAATTCAAACTTCCATATTGACCATAAGCCATTTTTTCTAAAGCAGCCGGAGCGAGGTACACACATTGCTAGATTAATTCTCGTGGAACTGATCACATCTGTATATATTTCCGGTATCCGTTCAGTTATACTATGTGTTATAAACGTATGACCAAAACTAGTATATACACGTTTCGAATTGCATTGTAGATGTGTATAAGATGAAAAATAAGAACTACATAAGACTCCTCAGATTTTTCGACCATACAATTAGTAGCAGCTATGGCAAAATGGATTACTTACGAATCTTGGGTAAATCTCTTCTAAAAGTCTATGTCAGTCAAGAAAAGTTGGAAATTGATGACAATGACATTTCCAAATGCAACTGTGTGGGGTTAGCAAAACCTTATAAGCAAGCAATGAGGTTGCATTCATTGAACGGTCTCCGAATTCGAAATAATGGAAAGTATCCGTTTTTTCAACCGATTTTACTAATTTTTTTACACACGTCGCCAATGAAATTGGCTAGCTGTATATTGCTTTTGGTCATACGTTTGTAATACCTAGAACGAGCGGTCGGTCGATATGATCAGCATCACCAAAGAATTCGATATCCGTCCGTCCGTCTGAAGGTCATAAAATTGTATAAAGAACGCATTGTGCTAGAACTACCAAATTCAGCAAACATAAGCTATGGAAAAATTTTCGATCTAAGTTCGAACTTGCACCTGATCCGACCAATACTTCGAATACCTCCAGTACACGTATTTATTCCAAATTGGGGTCCTAGTGCTTCTATATCATTCAGAGTTGATAATTTGTAACGAAATGTAAATTAATTTTCATAGCATCTATCCATGTTCCAAAAATGGTCATAATTGTATGAAAATTGAACGACCTCCAGTACACCTATGCGGTCGGAAAAGAGCGTTTTAAGCAAATTTCTACCCGAAAAATTAATGAAATTGAACGAATTATTGAGTGATCATAATTATTATCAATGCTTGTACCAAAAATCACAATGATTACATGTAAATCAGGGGTACCTCCAGTACACCTAAATGGTTTTAAGCAAATTTTGACAGAAAAATTAATGAAAATCAATGAAANTGATTGTCAGAACACAAGGTTTAAAGCAAATTTTGACAGAAAAATTAATGAAAGTCAATGAAATCTTATTATTGAGTGATAATAATTATAATCGATGCGTGAACCAAAAAGGGACATGTTGGGATGAAAATCTCCAACATCATTATTGTGACTTCTTTGTCAAATGTAGCCGAATGNATGTGAACCAAAAAGGGACATGGGATGAAAATCTCCAACATCATCATTGTGACTTCTTTGTCAAATGTAGCCGAATGTAATTTTCTTGCTCCTTTTTTTGGTTGTTTTCGGTTTCCCATTACCATGTTTAATTTATGTGTATTTATAATATAACCTAACCCCTTAAAAAACAAATAAGAAAGTAACAGTCGGATAACCGTGGCAATGCCATAAACATCAATTCGGAAATCGTTTAAAAAAAGTATTAATCCGAACTGTCTCCGAATTCAAGGTAATGTGAAAGATTTGTTCCGAAATTTTAACAAATATATCTAAAAACGTATATGTATATCTCTTACGCAATCGTGTGCTATATATATCCAGCTTTTGCTAACTAATTCAATCCTAATCTAAATACGTCAATACTATCGTATCATACCCCTTATACACGGCCATACTTTTCAAAACAAAATTTCATTCAATTTTAAATAATCTCCCAACGATACGTAGGAGCAAAAATTAAATAAACACATCTACTGTCATTAAAATAACTGACTAGTACAACTGAGTCAATCAAACCAAAAATAGATTGTCACATCCTGTTCTAAAATAAATTCAACAAATTCCACTGTCTTCAAAATTTAGTAACGAATTGTTCATAATCGCTATCATAGGTAACCCCTATACGTGCTACTCTTAAAATTGCTCAATCAAGACAAATTTGAACTTTCATATATGCTCTTTCAATATAGTGATGGTTAAGGCATGTTTTAAAACTTTTGTCAAAATTTTCAAATCATGTGGCGTTTGAAGCTCTTTTTGTCCCACATAGATATTTCATCATGCTTTTTCACCTTTCATCACCTTCCTATTTGGGAGATCAGTACTTTNTTGACAAATCTCACAATCACATTCATCACCTTCCTATTTGGGAGATCAGTACTNCACCTTTCATCACCTTCCTATTTGGGAGATCAGTACTTTTCTGCAAGATAGGATTCTCCAGAATCGTAAATAGGCAGAATAAGCATCGAAAAAATAAATACAGTGGCCTCCGATTCCATTAATCAACAATATTAACTTTAACAATNTAAAATAAACCGAATAATAAACAATAGGCGGTCACAACCGAATGTATAATAGCGAGTAGTCATTTCATTCTTGGATGGCATTATTTTGCTATCCTCTTNGTTAATAAATAAAAGTCGGTCACAACCGAATATATAATAGCCACTAGTCATTTAATTCTTGGATGGCATTATTTTGCTATCCTCTTGATTTTATTATATTTTGCGGTTAAATACGAAAATACCAAAACCTTTTATTCCCATTTTAGTGAAATCGTTGGTGAGGCGGTACCAAATTTTAAGACTGACTTCACTCAATCTGAACCGACTGTTTACAAAATATTTTCAGAAATTAAGTTCACGAAATCTGAATTCTGTTGACACACAAATCGAACAACCGTCGATTTTTTTCTATTTATATATCTCGAAGCAATATATAGTTGGGAATGATTTTTTCTATGCATTACGTGCTTTGAACATAACGGAAATACCGTTAGACAACNTCGCAGATTTATATTTATATATCTCGAAGAAATATATAGTTGGGAATGATTTTTTCTATACATTACGTGCTTTGATAAGATTAAGATATAATGGAGATCTTCATTACAAGAGACAAAGATGTTTTGGCATAAAAACATTCCCAAAAATAGGAATGATTTGACGAGATTTGGAGATAGTTTCATTATATTTTACTTATAGTAGAAGAAGATTTTATATCAAATTATGGTGAAAGATGGGTAAAATTCCGATGAACACATCTTTGTTTCTAACCAATAATCTCTTTTTGCAAATGGTTCGATGAAATTATGAGATAGCTCCATGATATGAATAACCTCTGTTTTATATCTAATTTTTTAAATGATAGTTTTATGCAATCTTACAATCAAAGACTAGATTCTGGGTGAGAAAAAGAACCCTGTCTGTCAACGATTTTCTTGTCTTGAAATATATATAATTCAGTTTAAAGTGACACTTTGTTCATTTGCCTTAAGTAATAGACTGAGGGTAAACATATTCATGGATCCGAAAAAGTATACACGTAACCAATATCTGTCTGGACAGACTTTCGCCTTGGGTAAATAAAAAGCTCAAGCGGTTTGAGAACTAGGATCATAAATTTGAGTTTTCAGGCGCATTTTCTGATGTGACGATCAAGAGTCTGTAAAGTAGATCTAAAACTACACGATTTACTCTAATCCTGTTGGTTTCCACATCTTTATTTCTTTAAAGTATGTGTGGTGTTAATCGTTCTTTCTGTGATTCATCAGATAATAAGTGTAATCAGTGCGCGGTATATGATGTACTCTTCATGGAGCCATATTGCCAGACTTGTTGGTTTTCGAGTTTTTTGCTTTTCCGTTTAATTAAGTCCATTAAATGCACTCTTGTAAAATAGAAGCAATTGATTGCATTTTAAGGGTACATCCACACGAGACACAAAAAGTTCTAGTTTGACATTACAACATTTCTTTAAATATTTAAATACATTGAATAATTGAGAGAAAACAGTAAGAGAAAACACTGAGAGAAAGAATTTTGTTTCATTTTAAATTTTTTATGTGCATATCATTCATATTTGATATTCTACGGATAAATCCTAAATTTCAAAAATGATCAAATGCTAAGAATAGAAAATAATAATAATAATAATAGATATAATTACAAATTATAAGACATTTGCTTAGTAGACTGTAAGAAATGTTGTAACCAATTTTAATACTTTCGGCATTATAAATATATATATAGCACCATACCAGATTTGTTTTAAATTCTAATAATGCAAAAGTATTAAAATTTATTTTAATTAAAATAAATATAAATAAAGATCAGCTCTGACAAGAATGCATGCTTTGAAATGTGTTTTTAAATATAATAATCTACCACACCATTAATATTCAAACAGCCTACATTAACGTTTCTAAGGATAGTGAACTGATTTTACAGCGCTTCTGCGCTAAAATCGAATTACTTGGTCATGTCTCAAATGTCCGATATTTACAGATAATAATGATATAATAATAATGAATTTTAAGTCTTTTGTAAGAAATTTTCGAAAAAAAATTTAATAATTATGCCAGTTAACATAAATGACCACACCAGTTATGTATTAAATTCTAATAATGCAAATGTATTAAAATTCGTTATAATGAGAATAATTAAAAATTATGAACAGTTTTGGCACGAACCCATGCTTTGAGTTGTGTTTTTAAATAGTTTTTAAATCCACCACGCTCCTGGTGAGATATTTCCGGTATGTACATCGTTCACCAAGCACCCCACATACTTCACCATTTTTCAGGACACATTTATTTTTATATATTGAAATTTGTGCAATAAAAGGGTTGTATTCAAAATTTTTAAGCAACTGCATAATGATTTTTTAATTTATTAATTTTTTTAATAATTTTTTTTATTAATTAATTACTAAGTTGTACATGAACTGACAAGTGAATAGTGCTTTTGGTCAGTTACTTATAACCCATTATACACCTGACCTTTAAATTACTCTAGCTATATCCCGCGATAGGCCTCTCCGTTCGTTAACAAGAACTAGAAAGAACACTTTCTAATTTTAATAGTCAGGGACTTTGCAAAAATGTTGAATCGAAATTATAATTTCGTTTATATTCACTTAATATTTCGGGTAACTCTAGTACTTCTATATTATCAACTGAAATATTTATTCTACATTAACGACAAACATAAAGGAAATTGAACGAAATTTCATTACAATATATATATTCATATTTTTCTGACTTCTAATAAAAAAGACTTGTACGGATGAAAGTTATAGGAACCTCCATTAAACCTGTGTAGTCGGAAGAGAGGGGTTTTCATAGTCACAATGGCATAAATATAATCCACTCGTCTAAAATAAATTAATGTAATTAAATAGAAATAGGATATGCCTCCGGTACAAGTTTATGGTAAAAAAATGCTAAATATTAAATTGGCCACAAGTACCGAACAATTTCAAAGAATATTCTTAATCAAAACAAAATTACGGCTTTACTCGAGATCTCTTTAAGATCCGTGAAGAATGAGGGCCAAGGTGTTTCAGTCTAATCCACAGAATTTAATGTGTTTAGTGTTGTGAGTTACTCTCATTTTCTAGATACCGCTCCAAAAGAGAGCCACATAGACGAACATTGTCAGATACCGGCCATAGGACCATCTTCCCAGAACTTATGAAATACTAATTTTTTGTTTGTCTTTTGTTCTAGGCATTTGATATCTTGCCTTTAAAAAGTATGAAGGCTCCTAAAATGAATTGTTGGCTCAAGATTTCAAAAGCATTCCACTACAACATCTGACCTCAAAACGGAAAAAAGTTTAATGTTTACAATTTAATGTTAAAAAACTTACGTGCTCTACATTAAAAAAAAGAACTTAAATTTGGGTTCGATATTTCCTTGAAAGGGTGCTTCAAGGTACAGAAACGAATATTTTGTAAATTTTTTTTTTCTATTTTAATAGTGTGGGGCTCTAAAATGAATAATTGCATATTTAATTTTAAATTAAATCTTCAAGAAATTTACGATATTTTATAAATTAAGAAGAAGTAACTGATGGGCATGTTGTGGTCAGTTCTGACCAAATATTACAGTCTGTTACAGTCTTAACAGTCTTTAATATTAATATTTATTTTTTTCAAGCTCTAAACAATCTCTCAATATTGTTTCACAATTTATTTTATTATACTTCGTATACCCGTCTATAAGCAAAATCAAATTTTGCACACTTAATCTATGGACAAATTTTACATCTTATATGCACCCATCAATATTTCGGGTACCTCTAGTATACCTCTTTACGCTGAACGTTTTTCGAATATGGATGAGCATCCAAGGTATCAGTATTACATCTATGTGGTCACAGAGGGTTCTCAAAACAATTTTACCAGAACCATTAATAAAATTCATTATTAAGTGATCATAAATATTATCAACCTGTGTATCAAAAATTAGCTGGGGTGGAGGAAATTCATTGATTCCTCCAGCACACCAACGTGGTCAGTCAAAACGGTTTTACGTTAATTTGTTTTTAAGAACTACTTGACTAATTAAATTATATTTTGTTATTGAGTGGACACAAATATGAACCACGTGTTAACCAAAAAAGGGTATGATTTGATGAAAATCAGTTGCCCATTAATGAAATCATCCGAAACTTCGTTCTTGAATGATCATAAATTTTATCTATCTGGGTATCATAATTTAACTGGATTGGAGGTAATAAGAGATACCAGCAATGCCACCTACGTGCATTGCAAAAAGAGGGTTCTAAAAAATTTAGCCGGAACCATCAATCAAGTTCAACGAAAATTCAAATTTAGCCAGAAGAATTAATCAAATTCAATGAAAATTCATTATTGAAGGATGATAAATTATATCACCTCCAGTATTCCTATACATTCCGAAAAGAGGGTTCGAAGCAAATTTAGCCAGAAGAATTAATCAAATTCAACGAAAATTCATTATTGAAGGATGATAAATTATATCATACAGTGTATCAATAACGGGGTTGAATGAGTGAAAATGAGAGGTACCGCTAATATACTTNTACAGTGTATCAATAACGGGGTTGAATGAGTGAAAATGAGAGGTACCGCTAATATACTTATGTGGTCCTAAAAAAGGAAAATGAAGACAGAAATATTAATCAAATACAACGAAAATTCATTATTGAGTAATCATAAATATTATCGATGTTTATATAAAAAATTAGCTGTATTGGAGGAAAACCAGAGGCATCTCTAATACACTTAAATAGTCCGAAAAGAGGGTTATACGCAAATTTGGCTAGAAAAATTAGTCGAAGTCAACGAAAATGCACTATTGAGTGATCATAAATACTATCATTCTGTGTATCAAAAATTGGATTGATTGATCTAATACACCTATTTGGTTCAAAAAGAGAGTTTTACGTAAATTTGAAACACTAATCCAATTCAACGAAGTTTGATATTTAAGTGGAGGTAAATATGTTCAACGTGCTTACCAAATATGGACATGTTTGCATATAAATCAGAGGTACCTCCATTATATTTTGGTTCCGCAAATAATGTAGGAAATTTGACCGGAAATATTAATTAAATTACACGAATTATTGAGTGGGCGGAATTATCTAAGGTTGCTCCATTTTACCTTTTAAGTTCAGGAATAGTGTTTTTGAATAATTAGAAAAAAAAATTTTTTTGGTATTTAAAACTTAACTGTTTCAATTTGTACTTAACCATTTGGAAGCGAGGTGTTACGTTTCCGCCTAAGACAACTGTTACTTTCTTACTAGTTTTATATTATTTTTATTGCAATATTTTTATATTTTTTTAATAAAGTTTTTTGTTTAATTCTTTAAATTTGTGCTTTTCCAGAACGCCACATTTCATACATGCTTTCTAATGCAATTACTTGCTGCAGCAGTTCTGACGGCTCTTCCTTTAAACGTCTGCTATATAT
>JXOS01047190.1:0-17058 GCA_001015075.1 Cirrula hians
GAATAAGGTCAATATATCTTTAATCTTAGTTTCATGCAATCGTCGGCTATGCAATTGGAAAAGAGTATATTAGTTTTGATCTTTCAATAATAACGCCATAATGATGAACTTCAGACCTATAGAAATATGTACCGATATTATTAATTACAGCACATCAATTAAATTAATTTTGTCGGGTATTCTGTTCAAAAACTAGAAAAAAGTGGTTAAACTAGATATATAATACATAAACCTAAGATGTTCAATGGAAAAATAATTGATTGAGTTGGGAGTTTCGTACCTCTAGTATGCCTGCTTAGTTGGAATTCGGGCCTAAGGGGTATTGAAACATTAGAACTTAAATTTTTTAAATCAAATTAAGATGGATTATAAAGCATCTAAAAAGTTTTCGGATATGGACAAGATTTTATGAAATTCAGAGCAACATCCAGTACACCTCTGTGGTTAAAAAAGAGAGGAATTCATCGAATGAAATGAATTTTTATAATTGAAATTGAATTGAGTTCTAAGTTCAAAAGAGTGTTTTAAGAGAATTAATTCTCTTACATTAATCGAATTCAAAAAATTTTTAAAATCAACAAATTTATAATAATCAATAATCATAAATTAAATTTTATGAAATTCATAATTGCGTTCTATAATAAAACTTTAATGCGTCTACCAAAAAAAAATACATCTATTAGATTCCAGAATTAGGTTTTATTTAAATTAGATAAAATCATTTTGTTTTCAAACTGAACCATTCCATTTTGTGACGTCTTTTTAGCAATTACAGAGAAGCGTGTATCACACTTGCAACCCAAGCGTTACAACATTGTTAGTTTTTTTTATAATTCAATACAGTCTGTCTCAGACAGATAGTATTTGAAGAAAACACCTAAAAATCCCATGTATTTAAATTTTTAGAATAATTTTTTTTTTAATAATTTTCGTAAGCTTTGGTATCAACCAACCTGTTAATTAAAANTAATTTTTTTTAAAATAATTTTCGTAAGCTTTGGTATCAACCAACCTGTTAATTAAAAGTTTTATGAGCTTAAAGGCTTGATCAATATTTTCGTGTATCTTCTCAGGCAGAATAACATATGTTGTTCAAGACACACGCCAATAAGTAAAACTGTTGATTAAAAAGTTTTTTAATAATGGAAACTGTAGTCAACAGATTTTTCATTTAAAAATTTAGGGTTTACAAAATTTTCTATAACTAAGATGAATGCCGCACCGAACACGCAATCGCGAGCGAGCAAAAAAGAAAATTGTTGAACTGAAATGCTGCAGAGTTCAGCGATTGTGGCGAAACTATGTTAATACGCCAACACTTACAGAAGAAGAAATGGAAAACGCAGCAGCTGAATTTGAATTACCGCGGCACGACATAAGCCGCATAGTGGGATGCCGCCTTGCTAGCTAAAATAAAATTATGTTCTATTATAGATTGTTGGTGAAAACAAAAACCAAAAGCAATTTAAAATTATTGGAATTGAACATTCAATTTATTTGCAAATGATTCAAATTAGTTTTGCGCAAGTTTATTATTTTTTATAAATTCAAAATTTATTCTCATGCTTTCACACAGCGACAGTCTCACTTCCATACATACACTCTCAACTAAAACAATTTAAAAACGGATTTCTGCAAACGCATGCATACTCGTACATACAGCGCAGACACACAAGCAACCAACAATCACTAACAACGCAGTATGGAAATTTACGCAAACGAAGGCGCCAACGTCTGTCGCTGCTTGACTAGTTGCTTGCATAAAATTTGTTAATATTACACAAACAATTTGTCACAAACAATGTTCAAGAGAACAAAAAATTTTGTTGAATAACATTTAAAAAAAGAAAAAAAATCAATAATTATTTCCATATCATTAAGTATATTTGTTTGGTAACTTTTCCAGTTCCTATTTAATTTTTTTTGTTTTTGTAATTTCTGCTTTAAATTGTATTACAAGGGGTTGCGCTTGCAAAAGAGGAAATAAAAGTGGGACCAAAATATGTGGCCTGCTTTGCTACTGCCACACGTGGGCGTTTGTTTCCTATTTATTTATCTTGGTTTTATTACGTTTTAATAAATCATATTGGCTGGTACAACCAATAAATAAATTAATAAAAAATCTGAAAAATCGACAAAGTTATGTAAACCTTAAACTAATGCTACCTACGAATAAAGGCTTGTGTTCTCAATTAACTCGGAACTTTGTGTAATTTGGTAATAACCATAAGCCCGTTATGATCTGTATGCATTAAAGCAAAACAGGCATTTTGCAAAATTGTTTTACTCTTTTCTATAGCCATGCGGCATTTGCAAATTGTCGTAGGCGCATGCCTCATACTGCTCACTGACTGCGGTAAAAAAGTGGTAGATTCGGTAGACGTGATTGATATTTTTGAAATTTATTTTTATACACGTCGCCAATGAAATTGACTAAATTGGTTTTGGTCATCCATTTGTAACTCGTAGAACGAGCGATCGGATCAACATCACCACAGAATTCGATATAGCGATGTCCGTCCGTTCGTCTAACCGTCATCAAATTCTAGAGAAAACGCGTTGGTCTAGAATTACGAAATTCGGTAATTTTTGGAAAAATGAAAAAATATTAGTTAGAACTTGGACCCTATAAAACCAATTTTTCGGGTACCTCCAGGACAGCTCTTTATTACAATTTGGGGCTTAAGGGCTTCTACATCCTTCAGAGATGATATTTTGCCATGAAAGTAGATTAATTATAATAGCATCTAATCGTGTTCCAAAAATGGGCATTATTGCGTGCAAATTTAAGGTACCTTCAGTACACCTTTGTGTTCCGAAAAGCGGGGTTTAAGCAAAATTAGCTGAAATCATCAAGTAAAGTCAACGAAGTTCCTTTTTTGTGTGATTATAAATAAGAATAATTTTTGTACCAAAACTGGAAAATTTTGGATGAAAATCGGAGTTACCTCCAGTACACCTATGTTGTGAAAAGTTAATGATATTCTAAGAACTTTTTTATAACTGAGTGATCATAATTATTATCAATGCGTGTACCAAATTTTGTTTTGCACATTTAGAGAGAACAATTCAACTGAAAATTTTGGAAGCGACGTTTAGCCGACTGTCGGCCTTATCCGACTGTAACTTTTGTACTTGTTTTTTTTTTTTATATTTTTAAATTCATAGCTTTTAATTTTTAATAATTTTTTTGCTCAGCACCCGCTATTGGAAACTTTGCTCTTAATCGAAAAACATTTTGCATACCTAAAGGGTGTTTGCGGACCATTAACAGTAACTTTCGAGCAGCAATACTTAATATTAAGGACACACACTAGCAAACCTAAAGGTTGTATAATCTGTGGTAGTCTAAAATCTCTCTTTGGAACAGGCCAAGAGTTATTTCAATTGATAATCTAAAAATGTCAAACTATTTTGGAACTGAGCTGAAATAGATCAAGCCGATATATAGGCAACCTTGAGCTCTGAATTCAGTAAGCAATTGAGTTTCCTTTTGGAACGCTCAGTTCAATAAAGCGTTCATAATGCAGGTTCTGTTATGCGGCACAGAAGCCTGGCTGCTTCAAGATCTACTATTGTTCAAGCAAAATTCCTATCTATGACATCATGGAGAACGCATATGGCATTCCGTTGAATCATGAATTTTATGAAATCTACGGCGAGTTCAACNGCTCTGAATTCAGTAAGCAATTGAGTTCCCTTTTGGAACGCTCGGTTCAATAAAGCGTTCATAATGCAGGTTCTGTTATGCGGCACAGAAGCCTGGCTGCTTCAAGATCTACTATTGTTCAAGCAAAATTCCTATCTATGACATCATGGAGAACGCATATGGCATTCCGTTGAATCATGAATTTTATGAAATCTACGGCGAGTTCAACAAAGTCAAATCAATGAATATCCCCTACTATTAGAACTATATAATCAGCGTTACTCACTGTAACTCAACACTCCTTAATATTTGCATTTTATTCTCGCAATTTTAATCAAATGATCATAGAATTTTTGCACCAAATGCACAAGAACATCGCAATAGACTAAATTTCACTCGGTCAGAACGTTATTGAACAATCCCTTGAAGTATTAACTATAATTTTCCTATTCCTGATTAGCCTTAATAGAATGAATATGCATGGTTACGTTTTGCAATTATCTTGTACTTGGTATGTCCCAGAATCACATGTTCAGCTGTCTATAATCCATTTGGCAGTGCATTATGTAGGACCTAGGGCTACACTTCGAATGAACGTATAAGAATCGGGCAGAGGCAATGTGAATTGGTTGCCACAATATAAAGCCTTTGCATCAATCTGCATATTCGGTATGCTCGATTGTCGATTATTTCTTAAAAAAATTTTGCCTTTTTTATTAACTTGGAATATTTTATAACTTTTAGGTGACAAGTATGTATTACTAAGGACTATATATTTCTTAAACATTCATTTACTGAATATATATATGTAAATAATTTGGCGATATCCGTCTTTTCGTCATTTTGTTCGCTTGTCTGATCACAATGCTCACAATACCTTGTGTAGTTTTTTTTATAGATCAATCAAGTGCATTTTAATTTAGCCAAATCGGAAACCGGAACTGTTCTTCAGAGCTTGATCACGTATTTGTCGCAATAAAAAGTGAACAAGTGGTTTCAACGGAATTTACAGAAAGTTGGTATTGTAGCAAGTTCAACACATGGCCTGCATCGAAAAACTGCCAATACCTTGAGGTTCCTCCAATAAACCCTTGCTCCATTAATTAAGTTAGACATGAGTAAAGGATAATTTCAATATTTTCTCAGAATCTTCTAAATGTTGAAATCTTATCAACATCCTCGTATACTTCGCTTAGGTCAGTCTTAGTTGGCAAAAACTTATATATTTAACTCATTTAGTTTAACTCTTTTAATAAATAATAATTAACATTAACAAGTTTGATGATATAGTGGGTAACCAATGATTTTATAATATGCATCAGTTATTCTTCGATAAATGATCGAGAGTACTATATTCATTATTGTGTTTAAGTTGTTTTATCATTTTATAAAATCATAATATCAAAAAAGTAGTAGTGATTAAAAATTAAAAAACAAAAAACTTGGTCCTTCCATATCAGAAAAATGTACTACAATTGAAGTTATGCTGCTTAATTTAGAATAAGCAGTTGAAAGTATTTAAATATTTTCAACATCAGTCTGGATTGCTCTTTCTATTATGTTTTAGTATGGGCGTAGTAAGCAATTGAGTTAAAAAGCCTACTGTTGGGTAACGAAAATCAGAACATACAAGTGGCGCATAGTGCCTGCTCTGCTATATGGCGCTGAAGCTTGAACGCTTACAAGATCTGAAGAGCATGGAAAGGGGGTTTTTGGAGACGAAAATCCTGCGGAAGATATTTGGGTGTACCGTTGGAATGACGAGCTGTTTAAAATCTATTACTCTGTCGACATAGTGAATTAAATTAAGATTCAAATGCTACGCTTGTAACTCAAATCATTGTTGCGTGGCGAACTTCAAATATGGTACGAATCGGGTCCATTATTAAGGAGGTAGAAGAAAAAAGCTGATAATGATAAAAAAAAGGAAACAAAATTTTCTCAAAAGATGGTTGCATGGAGGGTTCTGAAATTTGATTGTTTTAACAACAGTATTAATTAATTATTTACACTTTATTTGAAATCCAAACAAAATTTCAGTTAATTTTGGAAGGTTTGCTCTAGAGAAAGTATGCATCACTGATTTTATAAATTACATACATACAACCATTTTACTAATCTAACTTAAAAAAAAATTCAAAATTTCGTTGTTTAAAATTGGTAATGAAATGCTTGGCCCATGGCATTCCATTTTTAGAGATAAACGAATTAAATGTAATGCATTAAAATATAAAAATAATAGCATGCAATAAAAGGAAGAAATTTCAAAATGCACAAGTGCGCTGTCACTTTTGACATGTACTTTGCTGCTGCTCATCTTTAAGTAGCTACTAGTAAACTTTTCACACTTTTATAAAAGCTGCCAGCATGTACTTCGCTGCTGCATAAATTGTACCGTCGTCAGCTACTTGAGCTGCATGCCTAAATGAATGAACGAATGAAAAGAATGAATAGATAACTAAATGCTGCCTGGTGCTATTCAAACAGTTGCTAAGATGCAAAAGTGCTGCTCAGCATTTGAATAAGTTTTTTAATTTAATTTCAGATGCTGCTAACTTTTTGAATTTAATTGCGCTGGAAACTGGCGTCAACTAGCTTATGCATATCCAAATGTTTGCACAAATATTTGAAGGCATGCCAGAGGCGTTTCATGCAATTGCTTTTTATATCTATGCTCTTGCATGTAATTTTTATTTTATTCTTAGTCATTATAAATAGATTTTCTTAGAAAATGCTTATGCACCTAATGCGCTTATGTGTGTAAGAAAGCGGTGGCATGTCGAGTGCTTGTGTTAGGTAACGTGTTGTAAAATTGTGCCGCGTTTTTGCAAGTGCTTTCAGGGAAGTGGTTATTTCATTATAGTCCTTCGACATTATAACGCATAAGTTACGTATATTACTGAATACCTGAAGAGCATGAATATTTGAATGAAAGGACGGAAATATAGTTGTGCTCGAAGCAAGAATGTTATTTCATTTATAACCAAAAATGTTTCCCTGAAAATTTAAAACGATTCATCCCTTACACTTGAATTTGGAGTACAAAAATAAAATTGCGCCAAGGGGAGGCCACTGCATAAAAGCTGCTGTCAGTAACATAATTTCTAAAGTTATTAAACAAAACTCTGTGCTGAGTCAACGTTTTACACGCAGCAACCTTTCTAACTAAAAATAGATTAAAAAATCTTCCTAACAGTAGACTTGAATTTTTTCAGATTTTATTCATTTGAAGTTTAATTTGCAACAGCCATGCCATTAAAGATAATGAATAAGTGCTGATCTTTAAAATAACTCACTTAATTGACCTTGCCAGCCTTTGCGTCAGTAATCATGCGGGGCTAGTCTGCTTAATGGGTTGCAGCTTGGCCAAATTTGCGGATTTCTAGCGCTCAAACTGCTCATCTTGCAAGCACTGGTTCGCCCTTCAAATTCTGTGTCTACCACCTGTGACATTTGGATCAAATACTACCGATTCATACGAGTGATTTTACCTCTACATGACCACTGTATTCTATTTTGTTAGATTTTTTCGAAAGCACTGAATATTTCATACAGCTTGTGACTCCACCGTATACGTAATACGTTATCACCATGGTTATTATGCAGGAGTTTCATTTCGAAAACATACAGTGCATGCTCATCATACCTTGGAATCGTCTACGTTTCGTACAGCAGCATCGATTTTAAGAATGACTTATTCATGCTGGCTTTTGTTTTCAAAAGTACGGCGCAATTGGTATTTCTTAAATTATCAAATCAATTATAAGGTATGAAAAACATGTAATATGCTTCACTATTACGTCAGACTCCTGCGTACCTGATTAAATTGTCATAAATGAGTCAGTGCACTAATGATTCCTAATTCTTGCACTCAGAAGGTAAAAATTAAGTACTAATTATGCTCAATCAGCATATGAGTATCAATTGCAGCTTATATTTCTAAATTTTCTGGAAACGTGCGTTGGTTCCTATGCATTATTTTCACTTTCAAACTATGAACGTCATGAAAAGAGAAATAAAACCTTACAGAATTCAACAGTAGATATGAAAATATGATTTATATTAAAATAATTCAAAAGTTTTTATATGACTTTCTAACTAGAATATTGGAATTTGGCTGACTGTAAGAACAGCGCTGCCACAAGGATATTGAATTTACCCAAATCTGGACAGTTTTGAGTTCCACATCTGAAGTATCATTGATATATTTCAGCTGAAAAAGAAAAATGTACAGCAAGTTGTCACGGGAAACATTCAATTAATCATAATCTTCGTCTATGTCTTCATCTTGTTTTAAACGCCGAGACTCTCCTAAAGTTTAATTTTTGTATAATTATTTTATAAAAAAGCAAATATGTCGATAAAAATTCATTCATATCATATTACGTAATGTTATTTGCAGGTCTTCGTGTTATAATCAACCTTTTAGGGGAGACAGTTATGAAGTTGTTAATGATTAGAAAGCAAACACATATGGACATTGTGTTACAACAGGTTCATTATTAGCCACCGTAGGTTCGGATGTTTCATCAACAACACTGTGTTTAATTAGTCTTGGCTTAAATTCAGTTGGGCCTCTGGTCTCGGTCAGAGGTGTTACGATAGATAAGGGGGATGCAAAGGCATTGTTTCAATAACAGTGGTGATGGACATCAGATTAGTCGGGAAATATGCTAGTGCCATCTGCAGAAGTAATATAGTAATTTTGACCAGGAGCATTTAAACCACCATTTCTAGAATACATTGTTGTCAATGTGCTATTTTATTTTTTTAATTTTTTTTTTTTTTGCGATGTCAATAGCTGCACATCGTGAGAATTTTCTGCATCTAATTTGAAAGTATATATTAATACACATCGCCAATGAAATTTAACTGTATGCTTGTAACACCCAAATCGGGTAATCGGAAACCATCTATCCATCCTTCTGGTTGTCCGTAAGAAAAAAACTATAAAGAAGGATTTGGTCTGGATTTTCGATTCTCTGTACCCATAACATGGGCAGTGAGTCTACTTCACCCATGCGAGTTGATATTCTTCAATGAAAGTTGGTGATCAGGTGGGTAGTTATATCATCTTAACATGTTCCAAAAATTGGTGTGATTGCGTAAGAATCAAAGTTTCTTCCAGTAGACCGATATGGTCCCAATATAGGGTCTTTGGAAAAATTTGCCACAAAGATCAATTATACTTAATTTCGTTGTTGAGTGGGATTCAATGTGGTTAATCTGTGTATCAAAAGTGGACATGAGTAGATAAAAATAAGAGGCACTTCCAATACACCAATGTGACCCAATGTTAGCTAGAAATATTTCGCAAAGTCAACGAAATTTTTATTATTTAGTGATTATAAAAATTATCACTTTTTGTACTCGTAATAATCATTATTTCATAAATATCAGAGTAAACTTTAATACACATATACGGTCAACAAATATTTATTCGAATTTCAAGCTAAACTTTCCTTTGGCATTTCTCTATATTGAACAATTTGAACTTGTTTACATGCTCTTTTTTTTATTCCTTTTTTTTTAAACAAACATTCAGATATATATGGTGTGTTACAGTCGACTTGGGACAGCGTGATATACGTCGCTGCCTAATCCCCATTTAGTGTTCTCCTCAAATTTCCTCAGAACAATTTTGGTACACACATTGATCATAATTATGATAACTCACAACTAAAATTTCGTTGAATTTGTTTAATTTGCTTAAATCCTTCATTTGGGAACACATAGGTGAACTGCAGGTAATTCTGAATTTGAACGAACCTTTCTCATATTTGGTAAAGTCAGTAACTATATTTATGTTCACTTAATTCATATATTTTACAAATTTTGCAAGATTACTGTAGGTAGCTGTGGATTTAAACCTCTATTGGCACCATATAGGTGTACTGGAAGTACCTCTGAATTTCATTCAATCTTTCTCAATTTCCGAATCTTGATCAAATTCAAACTCTATCTAACATTAAGCTTAAAATACTTGTACCGAATTTCAAAATTCTAGCTCAATTCCTTCTTGATGGGGATGGTGATCATATCGGTAAAGATTTTTGATTCGCGACCACTCGTTGTGGGTGCCACAAATTTATCGTCGAAAATAATATACACTTTACTAATACCATTGGCGATGTGTAGAAAAAGCATCAAAATAACAAGATCGATGTAATTGCCGGTCAAGACGGGCTACATCATATCCATCAGACATTCAAATAATAAGAGCATCCAAATATTACAAGAATACCAAATTTCATTTACTTGGACGAAAAAATTGGTATTTACTAAATAAAAATCTAATTTCGTAGAAAATGGTGACAATTACATAAAAATGGCTATATAAGAAATGCTCTATTGGAGATAGGGAAAAGTATGTACTAATATTGCCCGTTCTTGAAATCGTTCTTACTTTTAACAAAATATATTCTAACAACGAATTTCATTACTATAGGTAAAAAAGTTTTAAATAACATGGGGCGAATATATCAGTATGCTGAATTATTCAAATTAATAATTATGAAGATACTATCAAGAATAAGTAAGTAGAAATACAAATATTTTATTTTATAAAAACTAAATTAAAATACAATCCGTGTTTGCAAATGCGTCTTCTGACTGATATTAGTCGACAGAAGAATATATTGTATACTCAGGTGCCACTCTAAAATTCAATTCTTTGATTTAGATAGTTATTTTGATAATCATCCTATGCTATACGTCTAACATTCGGTTGGTTTTTTGACAACACAGTTATCGACGGTTGTATCGTAAAAGTGTTCGCAGGTGAACACTCGTCCAATATATTGATCCGACAGTAAATAGCACAAAATGTACCTAAAAAGCAAAAAAGATTTATTTTTAGATTATATAGAAAGGAATGAGTTAATGAGGGCACTTAGTCACTAGTTTGATTTCATGTGCTTAGCAAAATAAGTTTTTGTTGTTAAAATGATTAAAATTGCTTGAATGTACCAAATGCCCGTAGCCCACACCTGATGTTAATGATCGATTTTGTTCTAATTTTTCAATAACATGACTATGATCCAAAAGAGCTTCTATTCCGAACTGCAGTATCATACCATAATGCTCCTGGTTTTTATGCTAGCTTCCGTGAAATCGGAAGTAAATGCTCTATGAGGGACACCTGCAGTTATAGACCAATTTTACTATAATTTAATAATGTCATAACTATGACTCAAAATTGCTTTAATACCGAATTTCGTTTAATTGTTCTATGGAGGTTCCAAAACTTATGCATGTAAAAATTTTACAATATCATGACAATGACCCAAAAAAGCGTATTTATTCTAATTTGCATGAAATCGCGGATAAACGTTCTATGGGAGGTACTAAAGTTAGACACTTGTTTTGTTGAAATTTGGGATTGTATAGTGATGACCCAAAAATGCTTCCATACCAAATATAAGTAGAATGCATTGAAATACTTGGCTTGGACAGATTTGGCCGGTTCACGTACGTGTTCTTAATTTACCAAAATATGTTTCCAAACTGAATTTTTTACTCTAGCTTAAGAATTACTAGTTATCGTGCTCTCGGACAGACGGAAGGTATGCATTACATACTTTGCACAAACCCATACTGGGTAAACAAATAGTTCTCTAAACCAGGCAAAACTACAGGACTATTTGAATGCGGTGAAATGCTACATAGTCCAACCTCAAAATAATCAGACACAAGATAGTCGTAATAGTGCGTAAAATCAGAATAAAAAATACGTATCAGTAGTTATGGTAATGGAATTTAAACAATATGGTTACGAAAACAAAATATCTTCTGGATCTGGTAAAACTGGAGAAGTTTTTTTATTAAATTAATTAAATTTGGTAATTGGATATATTTTGTGGAACGTGATTAAGAGTTGGGGTTGGCTAAAATCGACCTATATCCTCGGATACCCCATAAAGATGAAACCTCTTAAAATTTATTCATTGTAGAGCTATTTGTAATTAATCGCTTCAATTTTTTAAACTAAAATTAATAAAATATTTCAGTGAAACCTCCAACTTATTTTTAACGACCGCTCATTTCGTGTTGGGTATCGGTTTATGTGATAAAGTTTGTAGCAGGAAAGCTTTCTGAAGAAATCTTAAAAAATTGTTTTTTTTTTTGGGTACCTCCAGTATAAAATCGGACCTGCAACCCTGACGAACTATTGGCATTCAAATTGATGTAAGTGAAGTTCGTTGATATTTTTTAGCCGGTAAATTTCAGCGCGGGTGCAAATTATTTTTATATATAAATTTTTCATAAGCACAAGGTCCTACGGTCCAAGGTCCTAAGAAAATATTTACTTTTAAATTCATAAAATCTAGATAAAGATGGGGAAATAATTTTGATTTTCTTAAGATGTATGCAATTCAATAATGTAATTGGTATTTTGTATTATCATTTTACTGGCTTTTGCATCTATTTTGTTCAGGACGTATTTCCTTCTGGATTTCTTTCTGATAAGATCAATTATTTTTTTAAGTGAAATCTACATATAAAATCATTCCAGACTTTAAATGCTGAACTGGTCTGCCGTTGTTTGGACTGTGACGTTGCATAATTTACAAAATGATTTGGTAAACTCAAACCATTCAAGTCGGTATAAGATGTTATGTTATGTTAAGTTATGGGAAATTCGCTACTTACTTAGCGCAGGTCTCATCAGCAGGATGTTTGAAATTACCAGTTTGCTTCAAACTGCCGCAAAAATCATTAGCATTTGTGAATGGTGGCATTGTTGTAGTTGGCATCATCGTGGTCGTTGGCATCATTGTGGTCGTTGGCATCATTGTCGTTGTTGGCATGATCGTGATAGTTGTCATCGTTGCAGTCGTTGGCATCATTGTAGTCGTTGGAATCATCGTGGTCGTTGGAATCATCGTGGTCGTTGTTGGATCCACGCCGCCATCATTTAGCGGCACGCATGAGGGCTTCAATTTTGAATGTCAATTAGATAATTTTACAAAGCTTCATGTGGACGCACCTTTGTCGTATCTGCCGGTGTGCAGTACTGAACACCTTTTGAAGTGTCCAAGTTGCAAACAAAACCCGTTGGACAATTACGCACGGTATTCATGTCAGGCAGCAGTTGGCCATAGCAGAAAGCATACGCAGTCTCATTTATGCATGCATAGATGTTGTTTGTGTATTCACAAGTGCCACAGTAATCATTCAAGCAAGTTGCTGGCTTACCAAAGTCCTCCGGTAGCTGGCATATGCTCACAGTGTCTGTGCATATCTGCTTTGGTGGGCAGCTGATCTTATTGTTTGTAGGCTGACCTGTTACATATCAAATACCAAAAAATAAAAATACATAAAAAATAAAATCAAAAATAACGGCATACGATTGTATCTGTGAAAACAATGTACCTTGGAAGCATGTCGTAAAGTGGTTGGCATCCAAGCAAGCAACGCCATTGCCAAAGCAAACGTTGCACTGTCCCTGTTTCTCCGCTAGTGCGCCTTGCACCACCATTATTAGAAACTACGAATGAGTTTAGAAAAAATATTCGCTATCTCTGGATTGAGAAGTCACTTACCCAACAACTAAGCAATAGTTTCATATTTTTTTGTGTGCTATGTTAAGTCTTCTACGCTTATTTTCTTGGGTGCAACTGCTTTTATACCGCGTCAATAAATAAGCAATTTACTCGTCCATCTTTATGATGCTGTTATTTTCGGGCGTGTCGCTTTCACGGGTTTTCATGCTACGCAATTTTTAACATTTTGCCAAATTTTTCATGATTGTAAAATTTATTTTGTTTATTTGGCAAAGCAATGTTTGCGGATCGTTAATGATAAGAGTTAGGCAAACTTGTCTAAAAATGTATGTGCAATAATATGCCGAAGGTTAATATCGGGCTATAAAAAGAGTGAATATTCCAAGAAGACTGCAAGGTTGAAATTTAATAAAGACCAACAGTAGCTGAATAAGTTGAAGCAACGTGTGTGAAAGAATAGAAATCTTTGAAAAAGCTCGCTTTAGCGACGGCAGTTCTTCCTGTGCGAATGAGACAGGTTTTATTTTTTCCACACTTTTTTTCTCGTATACCGATTGCTATTACCTAATGGATGATATATCTTACTGCAGCTGCAGCTCGAAACTACTGGGTTCAGGTTAATTTTTATTTAGTACCCCAAAGAAGAGAGAGAATTTTACTCGTATTGCCTTTATTTCCAAAACCTTATCATTAAAAAATACATACTTAGCTTAGCTGGTAAGTTTCTCAAATCCATTTGATTGCAAAAAGTGAAAAACCATAGCAAAAGATTTATTTTCTGTCAGTCACAAGAAAGAATCAAGCGTTAAATTATTTAAAATCATCTATTCCCTTCTCATAAATTTGACTTTCACGGATAACATTGAAAAGTAGATACTAGATGTTCAAACATATTCTAAGATGCCTCTGTATCATTCGTACTATAAAGTGACCCAGGATTTAAAAATCGAACACAAAAGTTTTCTGGTTCAAATTAGAAATCAACTATTGAAATCTCTGTGTGCGTCTCTAGAATTGTATATTTGAAATCAAAGATCTACTTTACATAAATGATATACTGATTTGTTTGCACCAACCTCAAACACAGCGGCAATTGCTGATCGTACACAACTTATGGCATAAGGCACAACCACTCATGAGATGGCAACGTAATTGTTGTAGTAGTAACCTTTGACCAAAAGCAGGAGAATGAAACTAAACAATACAAAGTCGATTTGCCAAGAATTCTCCAAAAATCGAATTGTACCGGAGAAAATTGACATAGATTACATGGATAGCATATATTCCAATAACGCAAAATATCTGTGAATCAGTCTCGTTTGCCCATTACGATAGATTTGATATGTTAATATCAATAAGAGGCAGCATAACATAACAATTTTCCAATATGGTATTTGACCATGATTGTCAATAAACGAAAAGCTTCTTTTCAAGCAAATTCTTAAGGAACATAAAATTTATAAAATCATTCCAAAACTTGGTGATCCGAGGAATACTTGCTTCGGCATAGTATATGCGTAATTTCGGTTTTCATTTTGACCTTTAAGTGAACAAGGTTACTCTGATATTCTAAATGCGACAGAAGCACATGATCAGCAACAGCATGTGCATATCTACGACGAGGCGTTGCGAATTGGATATTACGACAGTCCCAACATATTTGTTATGATTATTCCAAGTAACGACTGGCATTAGAGGTTTATAATCGCTTTGAACATTTAGTGGGTTCCATATAATTTACCCTGAAACGTTACCTAGCAAATACATTAAGGTCTTTGGTGTCTTAGGACACTCCGTGTATTCTCATTGACCGGACAAAAAAAAAAAAAACTAAGAAATGTTTTTAAATATTATTTTATGTATATAGCCTTTTTGTTAAGAGCACCATTTAATTTTTAGGCTAAAACCACTAAGCTATTGAGAATGAGATTCGTAAAAATGAGTTGATATGTTTGAGTTGCGCAATACATAGGTTCTATTGGAATAACTTAAATAAAAAAAAAAAAAATAAATAATCGTGCGCTGTTCCACAAATGGGCACTTCCACTACTACTCACGTTGGTATAGCGACTTTGTCTTTCTTTGTTCAAGAATATTCATGAACAAGAGAAAATGTCAATGAAAAAGTAATATTCCTGTCTCAATCTGAGTCGGAGTTCAGAATCAAACATTGTAGAGCATATACCGGTTGTGTACAAAACAATGTAGGTCATGGTTATTTCAAAGTATAATTTTCCGATACTGACTTGTGACCTGATCATGATATGAAATTCTACTTTGAAATTGTAATTGAATTACGCGCATATCTATTTTGGTGCTTCTCACCGAGTGTCTGTTTTTCCAAAACACATCTCTTTTGCATCATCACGTCAAAGTTTGGCAACCCAAGCTAACTCATAAATGATTGAGAACTGACAAAACAGCACATAATTTGTTGTGAAGTTTGAAACGGACGTGACGAAGCCTTTTGATACCAAACGGTGGATTACACAAAAATGTTCTTCGAAAAACTCATCTGTGAGGTTTTTCACACAAACAGATACAATTTTTGGCTGCCTCCAGTGCACACCGACACTGTGTACGTCATGGGCACAAGTGAATGCTAGGTTACCGCTACAGAACAATACCAAGTACATTATGTGAATCTGCAAAGATACTACTTGAAGTTCAAAGAAGTTAATAACTATTTCTACCTAAGCTCCACGGCAAACATCCAGAATTACTACTTTGCTACATCAGCCAAGAAGTCAAGCGTGTCACACACGTTTCGCTCGAACAAAAGCTGCGTTATTCCAGGTCCCTGGTAATTTTATGTTTTTTCCGAAACAAAAATCATAGCAAGATGGACTTAACTTATAAGACTTAACTTTACAGCTCGGAGTTACACATTAGTTCTCTTTTTTGAGTTAAAAATATGCAAATAAAATTTTAAAATTTAGTTTCTTGATTCGGAGCGGTAAAGATTTCTGTAAAGAGGTAACCTTTCTATTTCCTTTTCAATCTGAAGATTTTGTGTCTCTAGATTACAAATCAGTTTGCGCAGTTATATTATTTTTTTATTTTATTTTTTCCTTTTACTTAATATTATATATCTTAAATAATGCAGAACGGTGCACAGGTTACAATTCAAATGCAGTACGCTGGCTTGTTGGACACGCAATATTTTAAATCTTTGTCAAAATATTGCCCCATTCTGCACTTTAATTCGATGGCACCTTCAATCGGATTGCACACAATGTACCTAATATAATACAATAACTGTCAGAAAAGTTTAAGTGTCGGAACCTGATTAAGCTTACCCCGCGCAATTGGTGTCATTGTCGTAAGGTAATAAATGTCCAGCCTGAGCGCCATCGCAAATTTCGTCTGGAGTACGCGGCTTTGGTGTTGTAGAAGGAGCTGTTGTGGTATCTATTGGTATATTTTCAGTTAAGTTGGGGCAGCTAGCCTGAAATATAAGCAATGAACTTTATACTATTTGTGAAGATTTCGAATGAATGCATTACTAGAGCCGGATCCATTTCGGTACAAAAATTATCAGAGTTATTCAGATGGCAGTAAGTATTTGGTGGGCAGTGTGCCAAGGCATACAGCTTTGGTGTGCTAGTACCGAAACAAAATGCAATGGTAGTGGAGTTGATGCAGGCAAATACGTTTGAAGGTTCGTTGCAAATGCGGCACAGATTTGGTGGTCGTGGCATAAGCTCTGCGCGTGCACAACTACTCACGGCCATTGATCGTTTAGAGCAGACAAAGGGATTCGAATTGCAAACGTTCCCGTCAGGGCAGCTGATGAAATCATATGTGGGCACACCTTAAAGGAGGTTGTAGTTGTTTCAATAACAGAGTATTTTGTTNTTCCTTAAAGGAGCTTGTAGTTGTTTCAATAACAGAGTATTTTGT
>JXOS01047260.1:0-12531 GCA_001015075.1 Cirrula hians
CTCAAACAGATCGTTCTGTTGCCCTTGCTCATGAGTTCACCTTTATTGTGTTATTAAAGCGATGATTGAGCGTTTTTATCTCATCTGATATGTGAATTTGGCAAATCTGTTGATATTTCTATCTTCCAGTTCCTCTGAATATGCGGTATCCAGTAATTTCAGTCTGCTTCTGGGTAGCAGCTGTGGAGCCGCATAGTGGATATTCTGACGTGACGTCCCTTTCATCAGCATTACAGTGTCTGCCTAGTTACGACACGGGATGTTTGAGTCGTCGTCCCAGGGTTATGCGTACATTGTTGATATTGTCTCTACCAACGTTACTGACGCTTTTGCTTCTCTCTTGCACGTGAGTTATATTTTCCATCTTTCGTGTGCGAGGTTATGGTGGAATTTGTATAGTTTCATGTTATAACTCTGGATCTCTTGTGTGCTTTGCGGTGTAGGAACATCTGAAAGGACAGCTCTGCTCCTAGATAGGTCGTACGCTAAGCATTTACTTTAGTTTCCAAACCTTGCAGTTATTTATTTAATTTTTAATATTACTTTTTTTTAAATCGTTTCTTAAAAGCAACTTATCTTTTTTTTTTAATGCCCTTTTTATTTACTGCTTATTTATTTGTTTAATTATTTTTTTACTTATCATTTATTTCTTTTTTTTTTTTATTCCCTCTCATTTATTAATTTTTTACTTTTAATTATTTATGTCTTATTTGTATTTCATTTTTATTTATAATTTTTTTTTCCAAGCAGTAATTTTATGATTTGGTTCTTGGACAATTTAAATGTTCATAATATTTTTCTGGATTTACCTCTAAAAGCAAACCTAAGTCACCTATAGCATAACCAATTGGTTNAACCTAAGTCACCTATGTCACCTAAGTCACCTATAGCATAACCAATTGGTTTTTCTAGACAGACTTGTTTTCTTAATTGTTATCACGGGCACAAACAAATCATGCTCGTATAATTTCATCTTTTATCTTTAAATAAATATGCGTTTGACTAATTATGAAACAGTTAAAACAACAATATTTTAAATTCTGAATATTTTGGTATTTTCTGCTTCCCTACCTCACAGTGTATGTCTCTCGCCTGCATTAAGAGTCATCGTTTATTTGCTTTAAGTTGTGACTTATTCCAATGCAAACACAAAACATCTAATAATTTTGGCGTTTATTAAGAAGAGAAAAAAAATGTATGCACAAAACCACTTAATTAACTTAATTTAAATAAAAACAGAGTAAATTTATAAGCAATTAAAATAATGTAAGTCACACCTGACAATAATACAATGGCGCACACTTTTTAAACGTAGCACAACAACTAAAATATAATTGTTATTGTGGGAACTTTATATGGACAAAACTGAGCATTGCTATCAGCTAATGAGAGTATAAACAATAATAAAAAACATGAATTAAAAGTTGTTTCTCCTAACAAACACAAATACCTCGTGCTGCGACCAGCTGTTATTTTTGTTAATTATTTTGCGTTGAGTTATCAATTTTTGAACACATCTTTAAAAAAAAATAATTCAATATGTTATGCAAATTACGGTGACTGATTAATTGTTAAGCATTTCAGTGTATTTGTTTACTTACATATTTTCTAAAATTCGTATTTATAAAATTTTCCAAATTCGCTATTGTTTCAGATAATTTTAAGATTTTAAAAGTTAATCTGTAGCAAAATACATTTTATATGGCNGTATTGTTTCAGATAATTTTAAGATTTTAAATGTTAATCTGTAGCAAAATACATTTTATATGGCTTGTTTAAGAATATAAAAGACTGTTAGATACATCATTCATTTTATTATTTCTCTCCATTTGTGCTAAATTTGGATAGTGGATTAAAAGAAATATTAACAGATAATTTTATAATGTTTTCAATAACCTGGCTATCCCTGTGACAGGAAAAAAATGTATGAACCTCCATGAAAATAATGAAACATGAATGAAGATTTTATGAATATATAACGTTTCTGATTATACAGTTAAGACTTAAATTAAATGTTTTAGTTTTGTCAATTTTGCTTTAAATAGAATATTTGATTATTTAAAATCGAGTTGTAAAAAATGTTGCTTAATTAAACAATTTAAAATATAATAAATAATAAAATAGTTTTAACATTGGATGAAGCTAAATCGCGTCATTGATTGTTGATTGTCAGTCATAATGCAAAAGCAAGTAGAGTCATTTTATTTCATTATGTTTTGTTTATATTTTAATTTTCAAGCGAATAAAAAAGTTAAAATGAACTCATTGCAATTAGCATCTGGACACATCAGGCAATGTGCGCCCACGGCATTTGCTAACCCAACCAGACCAAGCCTGAAAACCATGTCGATTGAAAATCTGCATAGCACAACGTGAATCATCTGAGATTTCATCGTTTAGGAAGTCTGTAAAAAAAAGAAGAACGAAGAGAATAAATACGAATGCATACACTTAATCTGCATGTCTGATAAGTAATTCAATTTAAATTCCGTACTTGCATGATAAAATTTATTTTATTTTTTTCTACACGTCGCCAATGGAATTGGCATAGTGTCTATTAGTTTTGATGATACGTTTGTTATCGGCGACCAAAATATATACTGATAGGACCAGCAACGCAACAGGAATTGATCTAGCCATGTCCGTCCGTCCGTAAGCAAAAACTAGACAGAAGGAATTGAGCTAAGCTTAAGAAATTCGATACACACATTCAAGGAAAAAAGGTTAGATTGCAGTTCGAACTTGGTTAAGACCCAACAAACATTTTGACACCGCAAGTACATCTATTTACTCAAAATTGGGGCTTTATGACTTCTACTGCCCCAAGATTTGGTACTTTATAATAAAAGTTCCTAATTATGTTGTTAACCATGGCTTCTAAGTGTGTTCCAAAATTGGGGAAGATTGAATGAAATTGAGAAGTACCTCTAGTACACCTATATGGTCCCAAAAGACGCTTTTATGCAGAAATATGCGCAGTTATCATTTCAATTTTACAAAATTGCAGTATTGAGTGCACATTATACTGGTACATGTGCGTACCAAGAACGACCAAGATTGGATGAATTCGGTGGTTTGTGTACTGGAACACCTTTGTAATNTGTACCAAGAACGACTAAGATTGGATGAATTCGGTGGTTTGTGTACTGNCGTACCAAGAACGACCAAGATTGGATGAATTCGGTGGTTTGTGTACTGGAACACCTTTGTAATCCGAAAAGAGGGCAAATTTTACCACAAAAATCAATCAAGTTCACAGAAATTTTATTTTTGAGTTATCATATTTATGATCAATGTGTGTACCAAACATGGACATGATAGGATGAAACTGTGAGAAACCTACAATACACCTTTGTGGTCTTAGTTTTAGGTATATTACACTTTTTTATTTTTTTATTGTACTAAATGGGCTAGGATATAGGAGTGTCACTCAGTTTAAAATAATCCTCGTTTAAGGGTCGCTTTTAACTTGAAAATTGTTTAGCAAAGCCAGTTCTAGTAATAGAAACAACAAATCTAAAAATATTAATGAACAAGTAATTAACAATCACATTAAGTAAATATATATATGCATAAATAGTTTTGCTATTATTTAGCCCACTAAATGTTTTCATTTATCTGATTATTTGATGAATATTATAAATTAATAGAATAATTAGTCATACTCTTAATTAATATCGGATATAGATTAAATACTCAGATTAAGTTGACGGGTTATTTTAAACAAGTTAAAAGAAGGTATATGTAAAAGTCGGTGAAAACAGACGACATAATACTCATCAGTCATTTATTTTAATTTGCAGCAATCCCGCATTTTAGTAACTTCCGATAAATCAAATGACCATTGCACTAGCTTTTATGGTTAATTCGGTGAAATCGGGAGTAAACGCTCTATGAGAGGTACTGAAAGTAATTGACGATTTTCTTATACTGTATAATGTTTTGTTATATGTGATCCGAATATACTGCCATATCAAATTTGATTAGTTCGCAATGGAACTATCGGTTTTGACGTAAATATCCGAGTAGTCAGAGGTAAATATCCATTGGGAAACTCCCATTGCTGTATCATGGAATGAAACACCATTCTTTTATGTTAATTTTAGTGAAATCGGAAAAATACATCCAATGGTAGGTACCAGAATTTTAAGTCCACTTTTGACCATTCCCAAACTTCACTTTGCTTCTTTCAAATATATTCAGGTTACAAATTTCATTGAACCATGTCAAAAACTACTCAAACTTTCCTGTTACAGGCAGGGCGTATCGCTTATTCGAAACTTATTTTTAATCTATAAGTGTGATATATGAAATGCTTTTAAAATAAGTAGTTTTGTCATGTGGTAATAAAATTGTATGAAAAAAAGCCGAATTTCGAATATTAAAAAAATTGCATTTACAATTGCAGTGCATGAACGGTACTTACCTTCACATTTAATATTGCATATACCGCCTTTACGTCCCTTTCGACACCAGTTTTTGCTGTTAACCTTTAGTGCAAAAATAAAGAAATCAAGTTGAGTGCATAAAATATAAGTAAATAAAAAAGGCAATATCACTAAGTTACATAAATTTAGAGAGAAAGAAGAATACAACGACAAAATAAAGATGGTGCACCATTGATAAGAATAGATAACTATTGAAAAATATGTTTTAACCCCATACAACATTTTTATTTAAGGCTTTACTTTAAAGATGAATTTTAAAGACGATTGCTGTAATACATGAAACTATGTTATATATTTCAAAATTAGTTTTTTCATTTTCAAATAAGTTCGACATATTTCGTACAATGCTACATACATTCACCACAATTTCTGGGACCTTAACCTGTTGTGGCATTCTGTAAAGTAATAAGTAATGCTCGCTTTGGTAACAATGAAAATGGGTAAACAAATTTTTGATATCTTGTTACGTAAACAATTTAATGCAATGGGTACTTGTAACATCTGTAAATGTTTTTATTTGTTTTTTTAAATTTCTTAAATTATTTTCTACAAAAAATAAAATAAAGGAATATTAAAAGTTTTAAATTCAGTAATAGTGCACGTAGAAAAAGAAAAACATTAAAACATATTGAATGCATTGTTTAGTTAAAAAATCATATAATTCATCGCGAAATAAANAATTAAAACATATAAAACATTGTTTAGTTAAAAAATCATATAATTCATCGCGAAATAAATGTGAATCGTTATATTTTGAAAAATTTTGCAGAAGAAAATGTGAAATAAAGATACTATTCATTTTGAATATTAATAAATGCTTTTATAATAAAACCTAATAAATGTTATTTTATTTTGCGACTTTTCTTATGTATTTTTTATTATAAGCCCTCAAACCAAATGTAAATTAAGTAAGAAATCCCTCAGTTTTTTAAAAGTCCCCCAATTGTTTTAAAGCATTGCATTCAACTGAATCGTTAGCTAGCCCTATCCTAAAAAGAAGCAGTAGGGTGTGCCAGCTAGTAGGAGCATTGGCACATGCTTAAGTCATTCAAACACCACTCTAGGAATTTCAATAAGCCCTCGTTTAGTATGATATTGGCTTTGCAGCAGGCAGTCATTTTTGGTGAGCACAGAAAATTTTGTTCTTTTATGAAAAACATTATGTGAATGTGTATTGCATATTCGTTGTTAGCTTACTTTTGCACCCATATGAACCAATGGATATACCATTGGTTTGCTGTAATTCTGAGGGAACAGCAAATAAGACCGGTATTTAGTTTTCGTAATAGTAAACAATTATTGAATTCAGCAAAAATGTATTAAATTTTATTGAGGAACATATGTGGTCATTGCTGCCGTTATGGACAAATTGTATTAGTTTCTATAACTTTTTTTATGCCTTATTTATTATATTTAATTAAAAAATAAATTAACAAATATATGATTTTGTTATTGATCATTTAAGATATAAAAATAATATAATTTACATTGGCATACACAAACAGTTAAAATTTTAAATAACACCAGCATTTGCTGCTTTACTGAGTACGAGCATTTGAAAAGCGATGTTGCAGTTTTTATATAGTATCTTTGCTATTAGGTTCTGTTTGTTTTTGTAGTAAATGAGTAATTTAAAAATAGGCAAATTATTTTTTTTTATTAATTTTGCATTGAATAAGTTGAACTATTTATTCATTGTCTATGGTCATATAGATTCTTGTCTTGTTGTTAAACCGCCTTCGCATGCGTTTAATTTTATAATGTTAATAAATCCTTAAGAATGGGAAGCATAATATATCGAAAATACTTTATATTATTAATATTTTTTTAAATCAAATATATTGAATATATGGATGTGTATGTATTTTTGTACCTGAAAAAGTCCATAGCTGACACTTTGGTTCGGTAATTGCATTACTTTTGAAGTACTTCGCCCGCTTTCGCTTTCCACTAAGCATACCCCTGTACAAAAAAGTGAATATTACGGTTAACGCTCGGTGAACATGAATATTATTAAAGAAGTTTTATTATGAGAAAAATTAATCTTATATCTCAAATAATGCAATTTCATGCATCAATTTAGAAAAAATAGAACAAAAGTCTAGAAAAATAAGAACATAATTATATAAAAAAATTGTTTTTAATAAAATTTTTAATGGTTAATAAATAAGTCCATAATGGTAATAACATTTTTGTTTTGTTCACTAGCCATTGTTTTTTGGCGTACTGTAATGCACCGACGATAAATTTTCTTTAAAATAGAGTGAAATGATTACTTAAAATAGATCTATGGCAGATTAATTTGAATGCTGAGGAAATTTAAAAGAATTTGAAACTTTAACGCTATTTCCACAGAGTATCATATGCTTTGGTATTTGTTTTCTATTGTATCACTTGTCTTTTATTCTCTTGTTCTCTTGTTCATTGTTCTCTATCGAAACGTATAAATTGGGGAATACCACGCATCCTGCATGTATATATGACTGGCTTCAGCGTGATCGGTTGATTTACTCGTGCTGCGTAAAATATGCCAGCAATAAAACATGTAACTAAACGTACAATAGCGAAAGAAATTGTACTGTTATGCCATCGATATGTCAGGAATTTGATGTGCATATACCCATAATAACTAACATTAAACATAATGAAGCAGCAATAAAAAAATTCATCGCAAATGTTGCGTCCGGTCCGGGATAACATGGGGTAAAGTGTCATCTAATGTTGGTCTACATCTTTATGTATTGAAATTGTTTACCTTTTATCTTCGTGCAGTTACAGCCAAAAACTGATTTTGTAATAATGAAATAATTGACTGGATATATGAAAACGTAAGTATGACAATTAAGTCACAGGAAAAGTCTAAAATCGAAAGCTAATTCGAAACCAACATTGATATTATTGCGGCTTTATCAAAAATTTCATTGGAAAATGTTATTCATTTTTATACACATCGCCAATGAAATTTCATTGGGTACTGAACGAATTGGCTAATTGGTTTTTCATCGAATAGCACTTCCTGAGTCTCCTTAACTTCTTTTCAATAACATTCCTAAAATTTCTAAAAGTAGTTGTTTTTTATTGATGTTAAACATGAATTTTCCCTCATTCTTCAAACTGATACATCATCATCACCACATTTGAGTTCCAACATTCAACAATTGTCCAATGGGAACTCAATAAACATTCTAAATGTCAGTGCAGATCATGAAAGTTATATCAGCATATATATACATTCACTGTAGACACAAACGGAGTGACGAACAAAATAAGAATAAAATAAATATAATGCAAATAGTTTAAGCTTAGCCATCACTTACAATTCGACAAATAACTGCGTGGAAAATCGTGTCGCAAAAGCTCTTTTGCCAATTGACAGCGTGTCAATAGCTTCGCATCGCTTTGTGTGGCAACTATGCAGAAACATACCAAAACACAAATTGCATACATTTCCTGACTATTAGCCTTTGAGCAAGTCGACATTTTCGTTTTCTTTTTAAATAAAATGATTTAACTATTCCAATTTTAATGAATCTATTATTGATTCTGCTTTATTGACATATATGTTTTCATTAAGTTCTGACAGTTTTCCTTTTTTTTTGTGGTGCTACTTTGGTCTAATACTGAAGCACTTACTTTGGATTTATTTTTTATGTATATGTATATATATTTTTTTTTTGTTATACCAGCGTTGAACAAGATTTTGTTTTGAAACCTTGAATTTTATATTTATACATATTAATGTTAGTTTAACGAAATTGGAACAGATTAATTTGAATTATTATTTTTTTTATGATATTCTATTTTGTATTCTATTTTATTACTCTAAGCTTGAGGGTGTTTTGAATTTTTCGTAAATTGTCCTATTATTTGTATCTTCCCACAAAGTCCAAAAAAGTAACTGAAAATAGGCAATAAATTATTAATTCCTATTAATTAATATATGTTTGTATGCTTTGTTCGGCACGACGCTTTCTTGTGTTAATACTTTTTATTTGTTTTATGTAACAGCACTATTGTTAAAAGTTCACTTGCAATACATTTCTTTAATTTTTTAAAAATGAGTTGCTGCACTGTAATCTTGTAAATCGGCCGTATAAGGCAAAACAGGCTCGCTAGGCTTATTGTTTTTTATTCACATCTACAACTATCCTTTTAATTAATTAAATTTGTTATTTTTTTAAAGTATATTTCATGCAGAAGTTTAGCTTGCTACTAATAGATAATTCGAAATTTTACAACCTTTTAAAGCCTCGGTTTTTCAATTTTTATTCTATTTTGTTTTGTCACTTAAATAAAAGTGTGAAAAATATCACCAAGTTTAAATGCTATAAAAAAAAAACGAACCAAAAGAAAATTAGAAAAACAAAATTTGCGACAAGTAAATTAAAAAAATAATAATAATAACTTTAAAAAATAAAAAAATTCAATTAAGCTAAGAATTTTAAAGAAAACAACAACTCAAAAGCACATAAAATAGCAGTTTTTCAATCAAGCGATGCGTAAGGGGTTGTTTTTGTTGTTGTATACGTTTATGATTTTTGACATAGTTTTTGAATGCAATGCAATTGCAAGCAATTACAATGCACTATGTTGATTACGCTATGATATGATTTTCAGTCACTTACGCATAGCTAATGCTTTTAATATGAAAATATACATCTAAGATTTAGTTTATAAATCATACTATGTTCTGGTGTGCTAATTTGGTAGGTTAAAAGTGACAATTAATAAAAATAACCCTTCCCTCATAAGAGATTGACACCCAAACACACAATTGCGCTGCCGGCATGGATGAATCTTCGTTAATATGATCTATATGTGATGCTGATAAAGAAGGAATCAATGCCACACACATTATTTTCCATTGTGGGGGTCTATCCGGGATCAGGCATATTTTCTTCAGTAGGCATAATATCTGAAATATCATTGATCTTACTGAGAAGCCGTTTATGTAGACAATTCGATTTGCAAAGATCATAGATGAACCAAAGAACTCTACCGTGATCTTGATATTGTAATATTTTCAATGCCTGACCAATCTAAAAGAAAAATTAATAAAAATTTAGATTATGACATAAACTATAACTTTAACTGTCAATCTGTCTGTCATATTTTCATTTTAGATTTGTATCGTTTCTATATTTTCAATTATAAGCTCAGTGCATTATAGGTTTGTTCAAAATATGCATTTTGGAAAAAAAAAGATTTACCTATCTCCGTCTGTATGCATTACAATCACTCGAGTAATTTATGCGCTAGATTGATGACAGATGATTCTCAGTTTTAGTTATGCTTTGTTTCTAACCCTGAAAGCCTTAGCTCGCAACCAATCACCTACATAGAAACATCTTATCAGAACTGCAGTTTATATCAAATTTTTAAAAATTATTAGCTCTATTCTGAATTTCTCCACAAATTGACATGTTTTCGAATACCTCCAGAACACACTCAAGGACCAATTTAAATTTTACATTTCAAAAACTGGATGAACTGGACAAATTAAATTTTGTTTAAAGGAAGGTATGGAGACCAGCGTCCTAATATTTGTTTCTTAGTTGTGTTGATCACTTTTAGTTTATAATAAGATATAAGCACTTAACTTGTGAAATTTTTTACTGCGTAGAAAAAACTTAAATAAAACAACTTTTGAGGTTACAGTCGGCTTAGACCGAAATACGTCGCTTCCAAAATATTTAGAATACTTGTTGTGGTGAAATTCCTCTTATCGGACTACATAGGTGTACTGGAAGTGCCTCCAATTTTCAAACAAACTTGACCATTGTTGATACATTCCAAGATGACATAGTTAACCAGTTGATTGTGAAGTTGCATTGCAAAATACTAACTCCTACGGTCGTAGCAGTCTTCAGGCCCCAATTTGGAGTAAATAGTTGTACTGGAGGAACCCGAAATATTAGTAGCATCTTCACCGAATTGAAACTTTGTTCTAGCATTTTGCTCTAGAATGTGTTTACCAAATTTTGTAAGTGAAATTCCTTCGTTCTAGTTTTTGCTTATGGACGGACATGGCTAGATCAATTCCTGTGGTGATACGGATCATATCGGTATATACTCTAATAAGTCTCCTATCACCCGTTCTTGGTGTTACAAACGTACCGTTTAAACTAATATAAACTTGGTGATTTGTATAATAATTAAGTACTATAAGATAATATAATATTGAATAATTGATGGGTAAGGTTTTTTTTTTTAAATTTCATATTCATTTCAATATATTTCTTAATATATTTTTTAAAATTTTTGTAAATAATTTATTTTAATATTGTGGCGTATTTCTGGCTCAAACTCAAAATAGAACAATAAAATAAATCCAAAAACTTGTTTACAGGTTCAGTTTATTTTTCTAATATTCATCATTAAATTTTCCTGATATATTTTTTGCTATACATCCTTCGGTATTTAATAAGATATCTTGAAATTAAAAACAATTTTTCTAGTGTGATACACTTTATAACTCAGTATAGTTTCCCTGAATATCAGTACATTTGTTCCAACGCAACTCCAATTTTTGAAGTCAACCCCTAAACTGAGATTTTGGTAAGCCTGGTAGTAAGAGGCTGGTTATCAAGTTTTCCCATAACAAAATTCATTTCTTATCATAAAATCAGCTATTTACCCGATTTCTGGACATTAACTCATGTCCCAGTTGAATTACCAGGTTCACACCCGGCTTATGGCGCTTGTTTTGATTCAAGACTATTGTGATATGTTCAAGTCTCATTCATAGTTATGAATGTTCTCATTAGAATGTGTTTTTTTCCATTACTAGCGAATGCGACACCCTTCTTGCATACTGCTTTGTGAAACCCAATACGTCAAATAAAATATTGCTTAGACTGCGCATGAGNATTCAAGTCTCATTCATAGTGATGAATGACTGCGCAAAATCCACTTTATCCTTTCGAAGACGATCTAAATGTTCTCATTAGAATGTGTTTTTTTCCATTACTAGCGAATGCGACACCCTTCATGCATACTGCTTCGTGAAACCCAATACATCAAATAAAATATTGCTTAGACTGCGCATGAGATGCCTCAGACTTTTACTAAATACCTTTCATTCACTCGACGTTTTTTCAAGCCGATACTCTGTATTTTTTTTATGATTTCAGGTGTTGTTGCTGTTTCTGAATGTTCCTGACATTGATCGTCTTCAACCACGTTTAAATTCAGCAACAGATGTATCTACACAAGTTGAAAGCGTAGAGTCCTTATACAATTTCAACATTCGTTCATAAATTCCAATTACGTCTAAACCCTGCAAAATAAATAAAATAAATAAAAAAATCAATCACTAGACGATACTACAACCGTTAAACTTCTTGACGTTTTTGACAAAAAAAAATATTTTATGTTCTTTAACGTAAGGATTTTTTTGTCATGCCATGCAAATATTTTTGCATTTGAAATCTTTTTCAAATGAGTAAAATTAAATCATAAACGGGCATTGCTTAAATTGGCAAATTGTTTCGTATCTAATATATCTAGACACTAACAATGATTTGTTGGGCAGTTTGTATTCAACGTGTGAAAGTGTTATCGTTACTTGACCCAAAAAATTTTTATTATATTGTTTATAATTTTTTCTTAAATCAGCATAATTCTTTGAACATAGAAATAAATAGTTATTTTTTGCGTAAATGTTTAAACAAATAGTTAGTTTTTCAGGAACAAAAAAGTGAATGTTAATACTAATAATTAAGTTTTTATAATTAAAATATTTTAAAATCAAAAATATATATGCAAATTCACTGTATTCGCTCCCAATACATGATCATAACAAATTTATTAAATTGCAAATTGAAATAAATAGGTTTTTTCATTATGTCCATTCATTTTGACTTTCATTATGACTAATTTTTCAAGTAAGAATCCCGAAAATGGTCAGTTATTATAAAAAAAAATTAAGATCGATAGAATAATTGCTTAAAACCGACTACATAATACCCATCAGTCATTCAATTCAAAAGAGCATAAATATATTACAACAAAGAAAATTCCAGTAACCGAAGAAACAACTATTATTTCCTGATTTAAGTAAAATCGGGGATAAAACGCCTAT
>JXOS01047290.1:1826-17581 GCA_001015075.1 Cirrula hians
TGAAACGACAAATTTCATGGCTGGTATGGTCAAATTTAAAGTGGGATGACCTAAAATAGGTTCCAAATTAACTGTTCATATAAAAAAAAAAATAATTTGCATGGACGAAAGTATTTTGTTTTTCAAGAAACTCCTTATGTCACCCTGTGTTAAATTGATACACATTAACGGCAATCCAACACAGCAACCGATTTACAATTTTTAAAGTTACGTGCTCTTGCTCTTAAATTTTAAGTATGCTTTAATTCGACTATAGCATTCTATGAATATCTTTAATTTAAACTGTTACAGGCGGTTTTTAATTTGATTATAGTTACGGGCCATATAAAATTTAAATTTCTATTGTAAGATGTGAAATAGAGATGAATTAAATGAGATATTAGAAAGTAATTTGATTTCCAATAAGGGTATCTCATCACTGAGAACCAGACGGGGAGAAGAACTGCACATCATTCAAGAAGCGAAGGTTAGTGCATCTTAGTGTGGATGGTCAATTCTTATGCGGTACCGATCAGATGTATGGAACTCATTAACTGTTGTTAGTTTAAAAAGTGCAACGACATGTGGACAATTTTCTTTGGCTTTATTCTTTCTAAGTATGTTGAACAACCCATTCTGACATCCAAATACATACATAATATGTATGTAAACATAATGACATCCCCACCACATGCAGTGCCGGTGACAAGTGATATACAGTATCGGTGATAAGCATACAGTTTTGTGATAATCATACAGTTTTGCTACAAAAACTTGATGGATTTAAAACAAATGTAGTGTTTCTGAAATTTGCAATGGTGCAATATGTAGGTGCCTTTTCAAGTGGTTGTCAATAATAATTCCATGGTATTTATAGTTCGACACAATACCGATATCCCCAGCATTTCGTACCCGCTTCCAATAATGTGAATATTTAAATTGATAGGTATTGGGAACCTCTATGTTAATCGGTCGAATGTACAGTTTTTTTTTTCCTTTCCTTTCCCCACTTAATTATGAGACCATCGTCATGGCACCAGTTTCTGAGTATATCTAGATCTCGCTGCGTTCGGGCTTTAGCCCTGTTCAAGCATGCTTTCGTGGTAATAATTGGTGTGTCATCTGCCAATTTTGTTGTTGTTGTTGTTCAATTGCTTGAGCATGCTATTCACATAAATTAAGAACAATATAAGCCCCAGCTTGGCTCTTTGAGCCACGGCATAGTTAAACCTTTTGTCTTCAACCACGCTATTACTGCTTTTTACTATGAAAGAACGATTTTTTAGATAATATGATATTATATTAATGAACGTTCTGCGAATGCGAATTTTTCAAGCGCATTCAGCAGGTTTATATGAGTAATATTGGCTATACATAATCTTAGAGCTTGCACATTTTTGGTCAAATAATAATTCAGGTGATCCGTAACTCTTCCTAACAACTCATTTATGCTCATGCCTATTTAGAATCCGTACTGGCTTTTGTGTATTATTATACAATTTTTTATGTATTTAGTGATTCTTTAGGATTGTGCCTCCTCCATTACTTTTTCAATTGCTCAATATTAGGATACACCAATAATAATAATCATAGAAATATTAATAATAATAATTGTAATTATAACCATTATACTAATAATTGTAATAATAATAGTATAAATAATAGTAATAATAAAAATTATAATACTAATAATGATAATAAAAATTATTAAAATAATAATAATAAAAATCCATATTTTGTGTAGCCACCATTCGTTTATGACTACTTCGATTCCTCCTAAATTCTCTCTTTGGTGGCCATGATACTCTCTTTTATCTCAGGTACCTCATGTAATATTTTTGAATATTATCCACTGACATTTGTCGATTACTCTTGTGTTCTTTATAAGCTAACCATGTCCATTACAAACATTTTCTACTTGCAAGCCATTTTTTCATCTAACTTACCTTTTAGTGTTGATTTCTGGGGGCGCCTTCATGCATAAAACAGATGGCGGCTACATAACTGTTTTCTTAATGGAGGACTAAGCAAATTTTACACCCGTTCGTCTTCTCATAAATACAAAAGCTATTGTATGGTATTCGAGTGTCGAAATAATAATTTTGATAACAATGTTGAATATTGAATTTAAAAATTACAATAAAAGCTTTTAAATTAAATGATTTTGTGCGAATATGAATATTTCCCGTTTTCTAATATAATTCTAAATGTTCCTTAGGAAATGCAAGTATCGCTTTCATACCTCTACTAATTGAGCGCGGTTTTTTTCGGGTCGGTCGCACGGTAAGTTGTGAATGCCAGCATAATGAATATATTTATTAGGGTGCCCTACATGGCAAAGTCTTATTTTTGCTTCCACGCCGGGTCATCGATGAGTTCTCTTATAATTTTTTTATATGACGAGAAATTTCTTTTCATGAGTAATGGCCTATTCTATCTGGAGTAGAAATTTTTTCCTCATTTGAGCTGTTC
Organism: Cirrula hians; assembly: GCA_001015075.1. Lineage (NCBI taxonomy): Eukaryota > Metazoa > Arthropoda > Insecta > Diptera > Ephydridae > Cirrula > Cirrula hians. The sequence goes on from JXOS01047290.1 coordinate 4,278, forward strand.
GGCTCATTACAATATATATACAAACATATCAAATTTGATTTATTTGCACTATTTATATCACAATAATGTTTGAACAAAATCCCTTAGTCTACTCACGCATCAATTTAATATTAACTTCCACAATACAATAGCCTGCGATGAAACATCTGGCCTTTATAATAATTTCCCTGAAATCGGGGGAATTAAATAATGATATGGCAATAACCCACATAACGCTTCAATACCAATTCAGTGCAATGCGATGAAACACTTGGCGTTTTTGCTTATTTCCTCGAAATTGGAAGTCAACTGGAAGTACCCGAACTTTTGGACCGATTTCGTCCATTCACGAACTTGACCTTACTTTTTACAAAATGTGCTCAGAAAACAAATTTCTTCAATCAATCTCAAAAACTACTCAAGTTATCCAGATCACTGAAAGACGGACAGACGGTTACATGGATAGACGTATATGCAGACAGACGGACATCGGTCAATTGATTTTTTTTTTTTTTTGATTCTTTGCAAGTGTCTCCGTACGTGAACGTATAGTCACGAACAATTATTTCTATGCATTACATACGTTGCACGAACCCATAAAACCCCTAGTCATTAAACTGATGTGTATAAAAACAATAATCATTTGGCATTAAATAGGCTCCATATGTAATAAACATTATATAATTTATAGCAATGTTATATAATACACTATTCAATAATGTTAAATAATACAATTACGACTATTCGAACAATGGGAAAACGATTGATAACAGAATTAATGAAAAGACAGTAATAAGAATTAAGTAAAAATACGTAAACAATCGATATAGATGTAATAGGCGGCCAAAACCGACTACTTAATACCCATTACACATTCATCGTTTAATGAATAAATGTTTGTATTCTAATTTTTGCAGTTAATCTCATTGTATTTTTCCGAAGTTAGTCACAGATTTAGTTCAAATAATAAAATGTTATGTCTATATCTGAAAAATCCGAAGCTTTAATCTAAAATTTCAGCAAGTTCCGATGATACACCTGGCGGTAAATTTTATTGCATTCAAATCAGAAGCGCATGAATTGATGTTAAACAACATATAGATACAATATTTCAATAACATGCAATCAAATGAAAGGCGCTTACGAGTAGTAGAATTCAAGAAAATCGGGGATAAATGGGCTCTGGGAAATTATTGGCGGATTATGCTTAATGGAACGTTTACTGCCGGTTATGCGGAAACTTGTATAAAAGGCTGATGTTTCTTCTCATTCTACTGCAATTTCGTATTTTTCTATTTATATCCTACAGTTTAAGTGAAATCAGTCCAAAATTTCTTGAACCTCCCCGATAGCACTTATATGAGTATATTGCCTAGTTGTCTCATTGGAAGTTACTGAAATATGGCATTGCTGAAATATTTTGAAAAATGAGTGACTAACGGGTCAGTTGGTTTGATAGATTATTATATCCATCTTGTTTGATTCTATGAATATATCTCTTATATATAGTTGGAAATGATTATTTATATTCATTACATGCTTTGTAGAAACCCATAATATCCCCTGTCTATGACTGATTGGTATAAGAATAATGATAGCAATCACAATAATGTGTGTTCAATTACAAATGTATCATACTCTCAGGAATACGTTATGTGTATCAAACTGTGGACTTCAGGCGACTTTCACATTCATACTTGTTCAATTGAGTGGTGATTATACAATCAATTGAAATTAAATTTGTAACTCCATATTCGATTAAATAGGTTTATCAAGCCAATGTTTTATCAACTTGTATTCATAAAAAGCGAATTCAATCCGTTTTGGTATTGGAATATAGGTACAACTCATTTATATACTAAAAATGGATGAGATCAGACAAAGTTTAGAAAAATTAATTTAAAATAAGACTCAAAAATGCATATATCTCCATAAAAATTGAGATTTCAGACATATACCAATTTCGTTACTTAAAATGTCCAGTATCGGAGGAAATATGGTTCCTGCAGCCATGAAAGTTTTATCCCAATTAATCAAAAAAAAAAAAAAAAAATCATCAAAAGTCAATGAAATTCCGTAATTGCTTGTACATAAAATAAATTATGATTCAAAGGTTAGCGGTTGGTTAATTATCAGGGGTAGCGGAATACACCTATACGGTCACAATTTAAAATATAGTTCTAAATTTTACCAGACTTCCTAGTGCTATTAACATTGGCATTGGTAGCGAATATCTATCGTTGTAACATCGTACAACACATGGCCAGGCCAACGCAGATTCTGTCTGCTTCTTCTACGACTCCCACCGCTCAGATTGAATGATACAGTTTTCGAGCTATTCCGGGCTCATCCATTGTGCAACCTGAATATTAATTCTTTGACTATATCTATATCTATATCTGGGGCCATACAACTTGTACACTGTGGTGGAGAACTATATCCGCAACCGCGATAAGTCTAGAATAAATAATGCAACGTGCAATTGTACGAAGTGCGGTACAAAAATTGGAAATGGCTCAAGTTAAAATATATCCAAATGGTCCGTTAATCGGGTACTTAAAAAATTTTGACCATATTTTTCGACAAAAATTAAAGCCAATGCCNAGTACAAAAATTGCAAATGGCTCAAGTTAAAATATATGCAAATGGTCCGTTAATCGGGTACTTAAATAATTTTGACCATATTTTTCGACAAAAATTAAAGCCAATGCCGATATTAATACATCGCCACAAGGTGGATGGCAAGATCCAACATGAATACTGCCTTGCACGTAGTATATTATGTTACAATAGCGTACGCAAAAGAAATACTAAAAAAATATTTTTATCTCATATAATTAATTTCCTCATATATATAAATATATATACGTACTGGGAACAACAAGCACTTAGACCACGTTTGGGTACATTGTGTAGCCTTCAAGGTGCTGCCGGTACTTCTAGTTGGTTTGATCTGGTGAGAACACAAGGAGTACGGGTTCTATTGATATGTGTGAACCTCATAATGTGCTGAATTCTGTTGAGATGTGGGTGAGACTTGTGAGGATGTGTCTGCCGAAGTTAAAGTATCTTGTTCTGGACGAGTACGGACAACAACAGAGCATATTTCTAACAACTCGCAAAAATTCGGAAGAGTACACAACACGTTTTGGGGATTTTGAAATTTTCTTCACTATTTGGACAGACGCCGCTATGCAGATTTCACTTTTCAGCAAGATAATACCACCGTATACAAGAATAATGCAGCTCCTCTCTAATAATGGGATTATAGCCCTTAATATCGCCGTGATTGACGTATGGGAGTCAAATTATCAGACTGTTTATGAAAACTCCGTTGAGGGCATGACGAACAGAACATTTCAGCTCATTCAGAAGAAAGGAGGCCCTAATCGTTATTAATTTTAAGATAATGTAATTACTTTGTAATCAACTTATTTATTTATTTTTTTAATTTTTTTAAGTTAAAATTGAAATGCGTCTCTAGTTACGCATTATCTTAAATGCGAATATTATAGCAAAACGTTGAATAATTAATAAAAAAAAAAAATTATAATACTTTATGTAAAATGTTTTAAGATATGTTAAAAAAACTGAATCCATGATTTTCTTTTAAAGTTTTTGGGAAAGAACTAAATTTAAAAAAAAAAAATAGATGTGTCTATAGTATTTTCCTTCCGAAAACACCCAATGCTTGTTATTTTGATCTTGAAAAGCGTCGTGCTTAAGGGATGTAGAACAGGACCGCAAGATTGACTTATATATATATATTGGCATTTTATATCGAGAGAAGTAAATTTTTTTCAATAGCTTATGTGCTTACAAGAGTTTAGGGTATTTTTGATTATAAGGCTGATGTTGTGGTCTACGTTGTTGCAGATACCTACATACAAAAAGATCTTAGGGACTTAGTCTGACATTTCAACGGATCCTCCTCGGCTAATATCATTGCACATTGACCCAAAATACTGTGGCTTTTTCTCATCACTTATAAAGCAATCTTCTTAGCTTGTTCAAAGAATGAAGCCCTAATGCGGGCAAGCGTGAGATGCAGCATAGTCTTAGTGCCACATTCAAATTAGTGCCACCCACCCCTCATATGTGATATGACAGCATGAATGGAAAAAGTCACAGGATCGGAAATCTAAAGGCCCAGGTCAGATTTTCTGAGTGTCATTTCAATGAGTTTGTCAGTGATGCCAGACAAATATCGTATATGCTAATTTCGTTGAGAAATTCATAAATGGCTCAAATCTCTTATCGAGGTTAATTTTATCAAGTATGAAGTCCAGCTGAACAAAATGGCAAAGGACAATAAAATTTCCAAATGAAGAAGATACCCATATTATTCTTTCGAATAATAGTAATGGTCATGATTCGAGAAAATCCAGGGAAACCCCCACCATACAGGATTCCATATTTTATGTAAGTTTGTGAACATTAAATAGCTTTGAAAAGAAACTACCAATTTATATATGAGGTATGCTTATTGCATTTGAAAGTTATTTTGACTAGTTTTTGATTATAGCTTCAATCAAGTGGCCACATTTATTGGCCACAGTGAAATGTGCTGTTTTTGTTGCGTTATCCCTTACCATTTAATCATCTCTGGTTTCAGCAAGTCATATGTTTGCCTTGAGATTGTCAATGGTCAGAGGCTTGCTGGTGTAAAGTTTGCTGTTGTCCATAAAAATTAATTCGATGGAGTCAAATCTGAAGATCTATATGGCGAGAAATGTGGTATCTTTTTTACATTAGACTTACAGGGAATATGCGTTGTAGAAATTAAATTGCTTGTTTTGCACGGCAGCTCTGTGCTCCGTGCTGTTGAAATCAATAATCCTCAAGAACTTTTTCGCCATTTTGCGGCCAGACACAATGATATCGATTTTCATAGACTGTTTCATTCGCTCAATGCAAGTTTTGTCGCAGCCGCAGTTCGGGGCATTGTTTCGGTGGAAAACGGTACATGGTTAAAATTGTACTGATAAGACGTTAAAGAAACAAGTTTAGTCCATTTACTCGGTAGATACGTATCAATGTCATTTGATGCTTACACACGGTTTTATGGCCGTATAGCCCAGCTTGTATAATCTTTAGTCAAAATAATGGGACTTATGCAAAATAGCCTCGAAGTAGCAACAAAAGTCGATGAATTCCTGTCGTTTATGCTAACTTCATTACAATCCGGAGTTAAGCTTATGACCACTCCTATAACCCTACCAAATTTGCGAAAAATTGATACATAACTTCGGGTACCTGCCATAGAACGTAATAACGTAAATTATGGAAATAAGCATAAAAACCAAGTGTTTCATGGAATGGTACAGAAATTTGGAATTAAGATGATTTAACGTTATTTCCATAACATTCTTTAGCTGAAGTAAAATCAGATACATCACACAAGCGTTATACTAGAGAATACACTTTAAAGATTCACCCATCTGAAGTTACAAGAATTTGGTATTGTTTCAAAATCAGATGTTAAACCTACTAAATATATAATTAAATTTTTACATTTATGATTTCTACGAACTGATAAATTCAAAAATACTAGACAAATGGAACAACGGACAGCGTGCACACTAAGTATTGCGGAATTGAGAAGAAAATGTGACAAATATTATTTTCGGAAAAGATTTTGTTAATCAATTCCATACCTAGTATAAGCCAATTATGACTGTTTCGCAAATTTATGAGTTATCGCTTTGATTCATATAAAATAGCAATAATTGTGAATTAAAGTGAAGCAAAGTGAAATTTGATTAGACAGTTTAAAACAAAAATAAAACTAACCACTGCATCAAAAGCTCTGCTAATGAACATACTCTGCTGCGGCAACTTTAATCTTGTTAAACAAAGTTGTGGTAAAAAACAGCTGCAGTAGGATGTCCTGCTCAAAGTTTCAGGTTTAAAAACATTTTTATTTGTTTTTGCCTAGTTGCATGGAATTTTGGAATACTTCGTTTTGGTCGCTGCCTTATCATGCAGAGTGCTGGGTCCGATATTATCATAATAGGTCAATATACTGTGAGAACATAATTTAGTTTTTATATAGAGTAAATCTTTTTAAAACAACACTGCACGTCTTTGCTGTTGCTCATAAACGCGGAATCCCGATTTAACCAATGCGTGGTGATTTAACCAAAATGTGGTTTCGAAATTTGTGAAAGGACAATATTGTACATTTGTAAATGTAAATTTTGCTTGAATTTTACAATATTAAAGCAATACTCGAAACTTTTATACCAACATTCGGTTCAATTCGATGAAACACTTGACCTTAACGCTGATTTCCGTGAACTCGGAAATAAACGTTCTATGGAATGAACGCCAAGTTGCTTCCCGATGTTGTTCAACTCAGACAATATTATGGTAATGATCTAAAAATGCCTCCATATTTAAGTAGCATGCGAGGAAAACTCCGGCGTTCATGCTTCATTCCGTGAAATGGGGAGTAAACGTTCTATGGGTGGTAGCCGAAGTTATTGTTGCAATAATCGATAAATACTTCCATACCGAGTATGAGTGACGTGCGATCAAATACCTGTTTTAATACTGATTTCCATGAACTCGGTAGTTAACATCCTATGGGATTTACCCGACACTTTGAAGAGATTTTGTTCAAAAGTAAATAATATCATGACAATGACCCAATTTGCAGTAGATTGGGATGAAACACCTCAACTTCTTACTAATTTACGAGGAATCAGGGAAATTGCGCTTTGAAAGGTCTCCGAAGATTAACGACGATTTTTTACACATGACGCCAATGCAATTGCCTAAATATATATTGTTTGAAATTGAAGAATGTTATGGTAAGGAGCCAAAAATGCTTCCATACCAAATTTCAATAGCATGCGATGATTATCTGAAATCGGATGTAATCGTCGTATGGGAGGTACCCGAAGATGTGGCCCGATTTTGTTCAAATCATAGAAAGTTATGGCAACCACCCAAATATACATCCCTTCCGAATTTAAGTAGCATTCGATGAAGCATGTGCTTTTTTAGCCGATTTTCGTAAAATCGGAAGTTAACATTCTATTTGTGGATCCCGAAAAAAAATTTTGAATGTCATGATAATGCCTCAAAAATGCGTCTATACCAAATTTCATGCTATGAAACGCCTGGCTATTTTACTCTATTCCATGAAATGAGTAGTCAACGTTCTGTGGGAAGTATGCCCATTTATTGATTGATTTTACCCTTTATCGCATCAATTTTTCGTTATTTAAGTCATAGACATAGACGAATTTGGTTTTGATTGTATGCATATGTCTTCAAGTTGGATTCGATTATTTCCATGCATTACATAAATTGCTAAAAATCACATAATACCCCCAGTCGATTGAGTGATGGGTATATATAACAGCTAAGCATAATGGGTTGCATTTAAGAAATAAATGCCAAGCAAACTGACCAGTCCGGTACAAGATCTTAATTTAATATTTTTTTCATATGCGTTCTGAAATAATTCTGGAAAATCGATTATTGCGAAAAGTACCATGCTAAAGTTTAATATATAGCTGTGATAGAAAATGGCTAACCAGAAAATATTGTTGCATTTGAGACTTTTTGAATAAATTTGTATAATATATAATTTTATTGTTGTTAATAAAAAACACTATCTTTGGATCTAATACGATCGCGTTTAATAATTCCCACTTTAAGACACATTGGCCATATTAATGTCCTATAAATACTGATCGTTTATTTTGATTGATGTTTTTTTGCTAATATTGGTTAAATCCCTTTATTGGGACAGCTAAGGTAAATTCTTGGTACCTCAGACTTTCTTCCAATCCTATCAATATTTTGTATGTATATTAATATTATTGATATCCACTAAATAATGAAATTTCCTAAAATTAGATGAATTCCGCTGGCTTATTTTGTTTAAATCCGTGTATTTGGAGCGCATAAGTGTACTACAGGAATCTCTCATTTTCATTCAAACTGGCCAATTTTTGATAAATACATTGAATCATATGTTTGTCCTCTTAGTTACGAAATCTCTCTGTTGTGACTCAAATGTCTTGAAACCCTCTTCTGGCAGTACTGGTCTTACCTCTGATTTGTTTTTAAACATACTCATTTTTGTATCCATCAGTAATAGACTGAATGAATAGAAATAAGCATTTCCGACTCAATATCTCTTGAAGATATATGCATGGGATCATAAAATAATGCTAAATACCGATGAACGTCAGTCCATCTGATTGACTGACTGAGAACGATAACTTGAGTAGTTTTTGAGCTTGAATAAGGAAATAACGGTTTGTGAACATATTTGGTTGTAAAATTGATGGCGTTCGCGAACGAGCTAAATTGGTCCATCATTTTACGATTTCGCGATAATAAGCATGAAAGCCAAGTGTTTAGTTTCATTGTACGGAAATAGAAGTATTTTTAGGCAAATGTCATGGCAGAATTTGAGAAAAATGAGTCTATAACTTCGGGTACAGCGCATAAAACGTTTACTCCTGATTTTATGAACGTTAGCTTAAAAGCCAGGTATTTCATCGCATGCTACTGAAATTTGTATCTAAGACATTTTTACATTATTACAATATTATTCCATGATATGATCGAAATCAATCTGAAATGTTGGATACTTCTACTACAACATTGGCGTTTTTCCTCGCTTTTGCTCAAATGAGTTCTTTTATGAATTGAATGACTGATAAGTATTGGGTTGTCGGTTTTGACCGAAGATTACATCGATCTTGTTTGATTACATTTAGTTGATATTATTTTCCATTTAACTACGAAATTCCATTCTAGAATTTACTGCTGCTGTAGTCCTAAGGCCCCAATTTTGAGTAACGCCATGTACTGGAGAAACCTGAAATACTAATTGTGTCTTATTTTAATTCGAACTTCGATCTGGCATTTTTACTTGAATATCTATTCCAGAATTTGGTAAATGCTCTTTGAACATGGTCAATTCCTTTGGAAATGCTGCTAACATCGGTATATAAATTAATAGGTTTCCCATTACCCTTCGTCGATGTTTCAAACGTATGAGCGAACCTACTACAAATGTCATCGGTGACGTTATGTATTTCTTTTTAATAAGGTCTCAATTAGTAATTTAGTAGGGGGAAATTAAACATTAAATATATTTAATAATTTTGTTAAATTTCTTAATTCCAATTTGTATATTGAGATAATGACAAGTAATGTAAGGATTTTTTCTTTGGAGGCCTCATTGTCAGCTTGTTAATCAACTCCTTACAGTCTGAATTCATATGCTGGTTTTCGATGATGCACAGTTAAACGCAATAAAATTTGGGTTTGAATAAGCCTGTGTGAAAATCGGGACGAATGCTCAACAGCGCCGAGTTTACATTACGTGTGGTTTTGTTGGTATGAAGACAATTAATGTTGAATTGCCTATTTTTGCTTTTGAAGCAAACTCATTTTCAAAATCGGCACAGCAGCAATGCACATTTGAACGTCTAATTGTGTTCAACACAGAGGCATTTATTTCCGTGAAAATGTCAAGATAAAAATTCAAAATAGGAAATAAAAGAGATGTAAGCAAACAAAATTATCTCTTTGCTCAGTCTATGGATATGGTCCCTCAATGCTGCATTACATTTTACTGCTGCCGCACCATAAAACGCAATGCGACAAGTGTTCGCAGAAATGTATGTCAAGGATGTATAATCAAGTGATTAAATCCTTGTCATTTGCGAAGCGAAAGTAGTTTCGAAAGTGTGCTGCTGTGAGCAGCAACTGTTGATTGCTATTAAGCTTGCAGGATGGCATCAACTACATACCGACACACACTCCCACACTCCCACACACACACACACACACACACACACACATATATATATATATATATATATACATTGTCAGTAAAGAATTACTTTGTATTTGTAGAAATTTGACATTCTTGCTGGAATTCGCCATTGCATTGAAACTTAAAAAATGCTTTCGTCAAATTAAATCGACCACGTAATTTTTTTAATTTAATTTTTTTTTTCTAAATATATTTTTGTAGCTTTTATTTTTGGTTGAAGGTTTTAAGATTTTATGTAAAATGTTTCCATGATTGCATTGATCGTCTGTTGCAACAAGAGAAGTTTTTAGAATGAACTTTTTGCGAAAATATATTTTATTCCTGAATCCCTCGCATTGCCAACCATGCGCAATGATTTGAACTGAACCCCTTTTAACAATTGCACTTTTTAACCTTTCCTTAGCTTTTCGTCCATTAATTGGCAGCTATTTGTCACGTTTGTGCCAAGGTCCGCTGTACTCGGTGTAAAATAGTAGATAAAACCCGTTTAGCTATCTGAACAGCGTATGGTCTTCAGAGTCTTTGCAAAAATCTTAGTCGGACATTTGAATATGGTTCTGATCCGATCCTTGTTCGGCTTCAAATCTTTCAACATAAATGCAATTTAATCAATTTTATGCATATGCATAAAATGAACAACATTCGATGAAAATAAGACTTCCCTCCAGTACACCTATATTCTCGAACTCAAGAATTTATGCAAAATGCGCAACAGGCACTGATGGTATTCGGTGGCCTATGCGAACTATACCTAACCAAATCATAAGCACGGCAAAAATTGACACTAAATGCAAACTAATTAAAATTAAATGTTTATGCACGTCGCTAATGAAATCGGCAAAATGTATATAAGTTTTGACGGTACGTTTTTAACACCCAGAACGAGTGATTTATATATACCGGCATATGATCCACAGGAATTGATCTAGCCATGTCAGTCCATCCGGCATCAAAAACTAGAATGGAGCACTTGACCTAGTTTTATGAAATGTTGCAGACATATTCTATAGATCACCTATTTACTCAAAATTGAGGCCTTCACTCTACTGGACCCGTAAAAGTTGGTATTTTGCAATGCAATTTCGTTATTAGGTGAATATTCCTAACATCTAAGTATATTCCAAATTCGGTGTGATTAAATGATTATCAGAAGTACCTCTAGTCCACCTATATGGTCCCTGTAGAGCCACTAATGCGGATTTAGCCATAGCTATCATTTAAATTTTATAAAATTTCTGAATTGAGTAAACATAAATATATTCAAAAAGTGTCGCAAAAATTGGATGAAATTTAGAGGCATCTCTAGAACATTTATATGGTCCCATTAGAGGTTTTGAGGCAAAATACCTACAGTTATAATTCAATTTTTCTAAAATTTCTGAATTGAGTGAACATAAACACAGTAAGTGTAAGTACCAAAAACAAGACACTTGTTGAAATTCAGAGATACCTCCAGTACACCTAAATGAATGTTTTAAGCAAATTTAGCAAAAAAAAAACTTAGTTAAGTTCAAGGAATTTTTATCATTGAGTTATCATGGCGATAAACCTCCAATATACCTATGTCCGCCAAAAAGAGTGTTTTCAGCACATTTGGCCACAACAATTATACTAAACATTTTCGAAATGACGTGAACTCACTATCAGCCTTAGCCGACTGTTACTTTCTTAATTTTTATTTTTTTAATTTTTTTTTTTTTTTTTTATTTTTTCATTTCTTTTTTTTTGCATTCAACAAATTTGCANTTTAATGGTTTATTCAGTGCATATAAACCTTAGAACAACTTATTCGAAATAATTTCCATTTTCCTTCCACCACAAATTGAGCCAATCTGGAAACTTACCGATGGAGAAACTCACTTCATGAGTTGTCTATTACTGGGACAAGGGCTTGCATCAACGACTCAATATACACAGTGTTGCAATCGTAATGAGTGCGTTCAGTATTGTACCAGTTTTTATGACTCGACTCGGCAGCATTCTAACTTGTTATACACGTCGCCATTTAATTGACATTGTCCATCACATGTCAATTGCTTTTGATGACGGCTGGACACAGCAATATCAATTCTTGAGGTGCTATGGCTATAGCAGTAACCATTTTTATAGGTTTTCTTTTCCACAATCGGGCTTTTACAAACGTCCAGAAGAAAGAATAACATACTTTCAAATTAAATGCCGAAATATATACCGGTCAGAATATTACATATGACAAAGGCTGATAGTATGTCTCATATTGGTTCAAATTTCAATTGAATCTTAAGACCAAAGAAGTCGTGAACGGGAATGGTTCTGCTTAGAGCAAAAAATCTAATTCTGTTGTTAATGGATATTAAAACCCATTTAGACCTACAAAAGTATACTTGAGATGCATCTGATTGCCATCTGATATAGTGCCCTATTAGGAGTTTCAATCGACCGTCGGCAAATCAACCGTCAATCACTTCGAATATTCGATCGAATGGTATTACGAGTTCGAATATACTTAAATTCTCGATATTTTGATATTCGACATTGCCACATGTAAGAACAGTATCGTTACTCAATATTCACAGAATTGTTAACATTTAATTATTGCTGATTTGTGTACATTCAATTAATAATATGAATGAAACTATATATTATTAGATATTAATTGATTAATTAATAATTTTTTTTATGATACGAGTGATGATGAAAATTCAAATGTGCTATTAATGCGGAAAAGACGAAAGCTTAGGGATGCATGCAATCCCTTAGATTTGGACAACGAAGTGTTTGTGAAAAACTTAAGGTTGTCAAAAGACGGTTTTTTGTCTTAAGTGATATTGATGGTAAATTTAAAGGTTCTAAAATATATGGAAGCGTACCGAATATTATTAAGCTTGCGACAGATTTCAAGTTGAANCCTTTAAGATTTTTTCTGCGGTACAGCTGTCAGTTGAACGTGGGGAACGTTTTCACACTTGAGCTGACGCAACCATTGGTGTCAAAGGTGTGACAAGATGTTTGCTCTGCTTTGAAAAGAGCTTAATNAAAGGTGTGACAAGATGTTTGCTCTGCTTTGAAAAGAGCTTAATGAACGAAATGGATCCAATTTATCTATTCCCAGCAGGAGAAAGTTGAAGCAAAATTGTTTTTCTACGAGAGGGGTGGAATCTTAGGTTGTATTGGAGCAATAGATGGAGCAAACATACGAATAGTTTCTCAACGGAAATTTTTCCAAAACTTTTATTACGAGAGGAAGGGATTTAGCATCAACTTAATGATTGCATGTGTAGAACTAAATTTAACTTAATACAACTGCTATTTAATAACATATGTTACAGCAGGTAAATGATTATATAAGGCAAATTCACTACACGTGCAACCCTACTAGTCCAACAGTTCAGGTGACTCCATTACAATCCCAGGCGCCAAAAGAGGTAAAGTAAAGTTTTTTCGATTATACGTTTGAGAGAGTTTTTGGCCTCAATTAACCTGAAAAGTTAAAGTTCGAGTTCAATATTGCCGAGAAGGACTAGATCTGAGCGAA